>CM062807.1:195623478-195930466 GCA_031772625.1 Pinus tabuliformis | reverse complement strand
TGGTGAGCAAGCCAACCTTGTGGAATCTGACATCTTCAACATTTTGATGGGGGGGTCCAATATTCACGAAAAGAAAAGGGCAAATACCCCTCGACTCCTAAGGAACCACCCAAAGAAGATCCATCACCTAGGTAAGACCCTTTCAAATAATCTGTCCCCAAAATTCCTCCCAAGAAGGATCCCCCAAAGAAAGCCAATCTGAAAAAGGATCCTCCAAGGAAAGAATACGTCAAGAAGAAAGAAAAGGGGAAAGAGATTAAACTTGACATCAACATAGGGGCTGCCATAGGAAGGATGACTATACCCATTACTTTGAAGGAGATTCTAAGCTTCCCAAGCAACAACAACAAATTAAGACGTCCCTAGGAATTCAGGAAGAAGAGCTACCTGAAGAATTACAAAACATTCATATTCCTGACCGAAACCCTAGGCATGAACCTTTCTTGCTTACTTTGGCTATCAATGACCTCTTCTTACACAATTGTATGTTAGACTCAGGGTCTTCTGCAAACATCATGCCTTTGACAGTTATGAAGCAATTGGGTCTCAGCATCACTCGACTGTACAAAAAGGTGTGTGGTTTTAATTCCAAACTGTGGAAGTGGAAGGTATCATCAAAGACCTTAAGGTTTCTTTAGCTAGGAATCTTGATATATCTCTCCTCATGGATGTTATAGTTATTGATATTCCTGATGTGTGGGGGATGCTGTTATCTAGGAAATGGGGGGCTACCATTGGGGGGCATGTTCAAATGGACTTATCATATGCAACCATACCATAATTTGATGGCACCCCTTTTATCCTTTATAGGGAACTTACTTACTTACCTCATGTGATCAAGCCTGGAACTTACTATGAGACATGCGAGATCAAGTAACCTTCTATTCTCCTGAATCAAGAAATTCTTATCCTCAAGCTACCAATCTCTCAAACGAGTAAAAAGTGGAAGCCTAAGAAAGAATATATGGTTGGGGATTTAGTATTGGTTGATAAATATACCATACCTATCAGGATTCATGGAAAGGTTGGGGATGATTATTACTACATTGCCAAAGTTAACGACGAACTTTGGCCTGAGTCGGTCAAATTAAGTTGTATCACCTCTTTCCTTGAGACTTGATATTATATCATATGCATGGTAGAGTAGGATGCACTGCATAATGATTTTTGCATTATAATTAAAGTCATATGATATTTCTCATGGTAAATAGATGCATATTTGCATATTTTATTTTCAGTTGATTTTATGGCCTAACATATAGCATGTGTGATCATGAGACGCCGCGAGAGCATGTTGCCTCGTGTTTTTCATCTAGTATATGTGTAGGTGACAGGTCTACAGCAACCAAGAGATTGTTGGAGTTCTCATGACTTCTTGTTCGCGTAACTTCACCCACTTCTTCGAGAGATCACGTCCCAGTTGGAGCCAGATGTTACCCACCATTTTGTGGGTGATATCCCTAGGAGAAAAAAATTCTCCAAGATGGTCCTCAACCGGCAGCCAACAACCCCTTATAATCACCAGCTAGCTTATTGTGCCATTTCTCTGCACCTAATCCAGCCATGTGGTCCCTCGCCCATCTGCCATGATCACATGTTTGAAGGTGGGCCTCCCGAACCTAAAGGTATGCCTTGTCATTTGGAAATTGAGTATTGTAGTTTGCTTATCATGGACACTTCTGGGCATGAAATAATGGGGGGATTCGGTGGAAAGAATGGGCTAGGTCAATGCTCTTGTCCCGTAGACCCCTTTTGGATATTAACCTTGAATTCTAGTCCCGTGGAATCTCTTTTACTAACCATTTGGCTTTAGGGATGGTATTTCACGAGAAACCTCGATTTTGGTTGTGTGGTCCTGCTCTCTTTTCCACTCATTATTACCCCATTCATCATTTCTCCCACCTGGGTCCACATTCCTCCACTGGGTCCACATAGGGCTAACTCACCCCTCCCCTTTGCCCACACCTTGGGTCAAGCTTGGAATGATGCCCCAAAGGTTGATGTAGCTAAAAAGAAAGATAAAAGCATATTTGGCCACATGCAACAGGGGAATGTACAACAAAATGCAAAAGATGGTCAGGACAAACACATTTAGCACGTGGGAAAAATCCAATACATGAGCTCTACCACATCATCATGGACATCACCTTGGTTCCTACAGGTTCTATGAGCGTCATTCATCATATAAGAACCCATGATTGTCCCAACCCCTGGTGGGCAATGAACCGCCTTACCTTAAAAGGGGGTATTCACTGCTATATCTTATGCATCATGCTCTTTCCCCTTTGAGCCCCAAGCAGTTAATCGAAGAAAATCATAAAAAGGCAAAAGGCATATAAAGAAGGGTGCAAAAATCAAGGACGGGGCACCTCATGTACCATGATTGCTCCCTCCTATACATTATAAACCCATGTGTGGGCTTCCCTTTTATTATCTACCCTTGTACCCCAGCATGTGGCCTAGGGCTGCCCCTTCTCATCCCCTACTTCATTCACTTATCTGTCACATTCCACCACCTTTAGAGGGATGTACCTTGAACATATGACCCCCTTTAGAAGTAGAAACCACCTAATAGGATACTTGGTTAACCCCATTTGGATTTTAGGAGACATTGGCACATCATGAAGCCCATTATGGAAGAGCAGGCCATTATGAAGTCCCCACCTGTGCTCCATGGTTGGTAAGCTCATTTACTCGATTTCTTTAATGACTTGTTGTACTAGAAGGCTAGGGGATGCATTGGATCTTATGCAGGAATGCAGATGGTCTCCATCTTGGGTTTGGTCTCCCTATACGGGGTCTTAATCCTCCAAAGGGCTACATTGTCACATGTAGGTTGTGTGTCGAGTGCCATGGGCCTCCACAACAGTAGACAACATTCCATGGATCCCCAAGGATGGTCAGAGATGTTCAAGATACTCATATTGGACGAGGAAGATGCACTTGGTTCACCTGTGCCCAATCAGCCCCACAAATCTACCTCGCACTTGGCAGCTAACCCACGACTTGTAGGATGATGTGGCATCCCCTACACCATCATCACAGCCCTTGCAGACGATCTACAAGCATCTTTGACTCATTCAGAGATCCATGAGGTTATTATTGTGCACCCACACCCATTAGGAGCACCACAGGCTTATTGTTTGGAGAACAAAGGGCCAACCCCTTGTCCATCACTTTTGAAGATCGTACTCTTCATTATGGCCTATGTCACAGGGTTCGGTGAACCTGAAGGTTCAGGTTCGAAATTCGCTGAACCTAAAAAAAAATTTGAAATTCGTTCAGGTTCGTCGAACCTGAAAGTCGAACCTGAACGGCGAACCTGAATGAATTCGAACCTAATCGAACCTGATCGAACCTGAAAATCGAACTTGAAAAATAAAACTTGAAAATCGAACCTGAATGTACTTTAACGTGAATTTCAACGGTTTTTTTTGAGGTTCGATGGTTTTTTTTGGCAGTTTTGGGTCGCACACTGGTTTTCTTCATCGCTTCCCACCAAAATTTTCTTTATAAATGATGGTGTTGGAAGGATTTGGCACAAGCTGTCGAGTGCGTTTGATCGTCTGTATGTTATGGTCTTGCATTTGATATCGTTGTGAGTGTGGTCTTGCTACGGCCTGCCCAGTGCCGGGATCGCTGTGACTCGTGAGTGTGGTCTTGCTACCCAGTGCCGGGATTACTGTGAGTGTGGTCTTGCTACCCAGTGCCGACACCTTCGACGTTGACACAGGTACCGCATCGACCCTCTGCCATCCGGTGACTGGTCATATTATCATATAAATTATGCGATAGTAGGATTTTCAATTTAATAATCTTATCGTGAAGTTATCTCCAGACTCCAATTATGTGTTAATAATTTCATTGCTGCCTAGTTGTTTCTCATTCTGTTTCTGTTCCCGTTGTCATTCCCATTCCCCCATTCGGACTACATTTATACACCACCATTCTTTTTTATATGCATGATATATGCAGGGAGGGGAGTGGGTACACGTTGCTTATCCGCCAAAACTCTATAGTCCTTTTTCTTGTTCTATTTTGTTTCTCGTTATGTTTATGTTTCCTGTTTCTGGTAAAGTAGATTTCTTATCCTCCAAAACTCAATTTTACAGTCGTATTGTATGCTGTGAGGGAAGTGGTTCACGTTTCTTATTCCCCAAAGCCCTCGAAGTCCCGTTTCTTGTTCTGTTAACCATGTAGTCCTGTTTATTATTCTGTTTATGTTTACTGTTTCTGGTAAAATAGGTTTGGAGTCTGGATTGATATTTTTAAGAATGCGATAGCAAATTTCCTGTGAATATAAAGCAAAGTAATTCCTAGGACTTAAGTAAGTCATGAGATGTTCAAATAGGAAAATCGTCTTTGATGTTGGTGTAGCCCTGGTAGATTTGGATGAAAATCCAAACATTTAGATTTGCTTTTTCTTAGAAATCTGTTATCAGAAATTTAGTATTTTACATGTATGGAAAAACCTTAGCCCTACCCAGAAGGTTCTTCCACCCTTGAACTAGGACAGGAGCCTCGTTTTTGGAGGAAACTTGCGTACCTTAAATAGCTTGCATTTTTTTGTGCCATTTATGTTAGTTATCATTGAGAAGGCATTCCGAAAGCTAGGTTAACATCTTTTGAACTCTCAAAATCGCTTTAATTTCATTTGTAAATACTAGTTTATTCCATTTGAAAATACTCTTTTATGAAGCCTTTATTAAGTTGAAAACAGCTGTATAGCATGAACAAGGGTGGGAGCTTCATTTTGAAGGAAACTTGGGCATCCCATATACCTGGTACATTTTTATGTCATTTATGTTAGTTGTCATTGAGATGATATTATAATTGAGTTTTCTAAGTAATTATGTTCAGGTCAGATTGATAAAAATAAAAAAGGTAAGTTAATCTAATGCAATCTGGGTTAATTACTCAAAATCATAAGAATTTGGTCTTTGCAAATATAGTAAACTAAATGAACTTTGATAATGGGCTCCACAATTAAGTTGGTTAAGTCATCTAACAAAGTCGTGAAAGGTTGAGTGAATTTCATTCTTAATACTCAAAATAAACTCATTTTTTCCACAACAATATCTAAGACTAAGCTACCATCCTTGGCTGTACTTGGCAAGTTGATGATTGAATCCTGCAAAAAGGCTTCAAAAGCTTCGATGAGTTTGACCCTGAATGCCCGAACAAAAACAAAAACAAAACTAGCATTTCTAAAAAAAATTCGGTAAGTTGATGATTGAATAGTGCAATAGAGCCTTGAAAGGCTTCGATAAGTTTGACCCTGAATGCCCAAACAAAAACAAAACTAGTATTTTTCTTCAGTTTTTCAAATTGTTTTTGAGAATTTATGACTTTTCATCCACTTTATGTTAAATTTAAGTTGATAGGAGCATTGGGGATCGTCTTCTTCCACTACCCATTTGTCCTTTCGTAGTGAAATTGGTGCCTTTCAATTACATCTCCAATTCTTTCAATTGGGAAACAAATATAATCTTGGATTCTCTATGAAGAGCTTCACAAACATTCATAAAAGTACCTTTGTCCACTTCCTAGCATCCTTTGTTATTTCTCAAATGTACAAGATATTGGCTACTTTGGAAAGTTGGAAACCCCTAACATTCATAAAGTAGCTTTGTCCTTTGGGATTTCTCAAATGTATAAGATATTGGCTGCTTTGGTAACTAGATAAAACCCCTCAGAGTTATTGTATTATAAGTTCGAAATGATAATGGCGTGCATTTTATGTTTTTTTTTTTTTTTTTTTTTTTTTTTTTTTTTTTAAATTAATCTAGTTATTTTTTATATTTTTCTGTTTCAATTTAATTAAGATACAAATTTTGGTGATTTTGGGTGTCGTTTCATCCAAATTGATAAGAAGAATGACCATTAATAATAATCGTAAGATTTAACCTATCATTAATAATCAATTCTATGTATGACAAAAATTGTGCTTGTTTGAGGATTGGCATTCAATCTCACTAAATATAGAATGAGAAGTAAAAGAAAATTGTGAAAAACCATGTATCTTAGGAGGCAGGACATAGTATGATTCAATAGATTTTTTTTACTTCTTACCTTTTAATCAAGATATCAAGTTTTATTTATATTTGAATTTCACTATTTTATAATTTATTTAAATTCGAATCTTAATATGCCATTGCCAACAAAAATGTAGACATATTTCTCATGGCACCTCCAAAGTCAACGGCAGAAGGATGGAAATATGTGGAGAAATTGGATGGGCCTCATGGGAGGCATTTGAAATGCAAGTTATGTAATAATGAGTTTTTTGGATCTTTAACTAGAGTCATGGACCACTTACTTTTTGTCACTAATGGCAAAGGAGGTGGCATTGAAGGTTGCAAGAATGTGTCTGCAGAGCTCAAGGAGACACTTCAGAAAGATTATGACAATATACAAAAGGCTAAGAAAGTGAATGAAAACAAAAGACAACGTGTTCAAACAAAAATTGCAATGAATTACAATTCATTATCTGCAATTTCTTCAAGCACGGTTGGTGTTGGGAGTTCATCTCAGTCAAAGATCGGTAAATCAAGTGGGACAACTACATTAAATACTCTTTGGAAGCCCATGCAGAAACAAGAAGTTGATGATGTTGTAGCTGATACGTTTTTTGAATCTGCAATTCCATTTAATGTGGCAAGAATCCCTTACTTCATCAATTCGTGTAAGATGATGGCAGGTTTTGGTAAAGGATATGTCCCTCCTAGTTCTGAGACTATAAGGACCACTCTTTTGAAGAGGTCAAAAGAAAGAGTTACAAACAATTTGCAGAAGATCAAAGACTCTTGGAAGGAAATAGGGTGCACAATTTTATCAGATGGTTGGTCAGATATGAATCATAGACCTCTTATTAATGTGTTGGTTTCTTGCCCTAAAGGGGTACTTTTTTTGAAAGTAGTTGATGCATCAGGGAATAAGAAGACCTTTGAATTTAATTTCAAGATTTTAGAGGAAGCTATTCTTGAGGTTGGAGAAGAAAATGTGGTCCAGGTTATAACTAATAGTGCTTCAAATTGTGTTGGAGCAGGAAAAATGATCATGGATAAATACAGAAAAATATATTGGACACCTTGTGCTGCTCATTGTCTTGACTTATTGTTGCATGACTTGGCAAAGTTTCCATGGATTAACGAGATAGTTTGGAGGGGGAAACAAATTTCTCACTTCATATTTAACCATCAACTCACATTGAGCTTGTACAGGAATAATGCATCTAGAGAGTTGCTCAGGCCTTGTGACACCAGGTTTGCCACATATTATATTACTATCAAAAGGCTAGTTGAAGAAAAAGGGAGTATAAGAGGTGTTTTTTGCAACAACGAGTGGGAAAAGTCTCATCTTTCAAAGGAAGCTAAAGGAAAGGAGTTGGAACAGGTGATTTTAGGGAATGCTTTTTGGGACAATGCTCAGAAGGTCTTAAAAGTGTGTGAACCAATTGTTGATATGCTTCGCATGGTTGATAGTGATACCCCTTCCATGGGTTTTGTTTACGAGGGCATGGATCGTGCTAAAGAAGCCATTGCAAAATATTTTAATAATGAGGAAAATGAGTACATTGCTTGTTATTTGGATCCTAGACTCTTTGGGATAGAAAGAATAAATGATGCAGAAGTCATGAATGCCCTTTATGATGCAGTTGAACGGTTGGTCCTTGATCTAGAAGAATGCAGGAGAATTAGAGAGCAGCTCCGAGCATACAAGTTGGAAGAGGGAATATTTGCAAGGTCTAGTGCAATACAAGATAGGCCCAATATTCCTCCAGGGAGATGGTGGCAGTTTTATGGATCAGAGACTCTTGAATTACAACGTTTTGCAGTTCGTATTTTGAGCCAGGGATTAAGTGCCTCTGCTTGTGAAAGGAACTGGAGTAGTTTTAACCATATCGAGTCCAAGAAAAGAAACAAATTATTGTCTACAAGGTTGGAAGACCTTGTTTATGTTCGCAGTAATTTGAAGTTGGCCTTGAGTAGTGTGGCCAAAGATGCATCTAGTTTCTTCGAGCCATGGTTTGATGCTGATCTAGAGCCAGAAGAAGATGATATTAGCACTGATGGTGACTCACTAGATGAGCCAAATGTTGGAATTCCATCTATTGATGACTTTGATGATTACCATTCTAGTGCCTTTACTATGCCATCTGCACATGATGATTGAGAGCTTTTTGATCATACTAGTAGGCCATAAGTATAGATTATCTATGTTTTTTGAATTTCCTAGAACAATTTTATGGATTATAACTATTTCGCAATGGTCCTTATGACTTCCTTATTATATTAGCATTGATGATGACTCACTAGATGAGCCAAATGATGGAATTCCATGTGTTGATGACTTTGATGATATTTAAAATTTTGAAAATTGAAGATGTCCTACAAAGATGTGGATGTTTAAATTTTGATCATGTTTTGATTATGTGATTTTTTAAAAGATTACTAGTATTTGACATTCATTTAAATTTTTGAAGACTGAAAATTATGTCATTTCTTTTTGCAAACTACTATTGTGTATGTTTACATTTAACTAGATGTTAGAATGATTACATTATTCATGTATGTTTACTAATAAGAATTTGTATTTATGTGTTTATGGATCGATTTTGAATTTTCTATTATTTTATCATTATATATATATATATATATATATTATATATATATATATATATATATATATTGAAAAATATGTATAGTCGAACCTAATGCCGAACCTCATTCGAACCTGATCAGAAAATTCGAATTCGAATCGAACTTAATCGTTGTCGAACTCGAATTCGAACTCAAACCGTGTGACATAGATTATGGCACCTATGGACCTCATTAGGCCTCTTAGATGGCTCTACGACATGCATATATTACTATTCAACCTCTTGAGAGGCTTATTCTTTAATTTGTGAACGAGTTTGGTGGGCTTGTCGCCAAAAGTTTGGATTATTAGCACATTATTTTATTTTTGGGGCTTATGTAGACCAAGGAGGCTAATTCGAACTCCTCATTAGTGTATAAATACAAGTGAGATGAATTCATTTCTCATCATCACTTTGGATTGGATCTCTTCTCTCTCTTGAGAATTTCACACTTTTTCTTGGAAGATGAATTGGAGCTTTATGGATGAATTTTGATGTGTGGATTTTGTTTATCTTATCTTGGAGCTTCTCTATTGTCAAATTGTGGATGGTTGGATATGTTCTATTACATATAAGTACATGCTTTTAATGTTATTCTTGTTTTACTTTGTCATATACATTGGATTGGGATTTTCGCTATTTTTAGGGCTAATTGTTGCATGCATTTACCGCTTAAATTGTGGAATTTTGTCTCTATATAGAATCTCTCAATGTATGGGCCATGTAATTTGAATGAAATCTCCTAGTGATAATTCTATCAACGAATTCATCTTGATAAGCCATCATCTTTTGCACATCGAAGTATAAATGTTGCAAGATTGCTTCTCTTTGACCTAGAAGGCTAGTGAGATAGTCTTGAGGCCTTCTTGACTAAAAACCAAGGTCCTCCTTCATATTTATCATAGACTCCATTCTCCCAAGACTAAGGCATTGATCTACCAAGAGGTGGTCACCTAAACTCAACTCTTTTTCACCTTTTTCTAGGACTAGCCAAGTTTGGTCACCTAGGGCATCATTTTCTTGACAAAATAGCCCTCCAAAAAGGTCGTTCTCCTAGCCTCTCTTGCGCTAGCATCTCCGCAAGGCCTCCTACAATTTTGAAGCCATTCCGATGGTGGATTTGTGAGAAAAGCCAAGCCCTAGCTCCGAGATCAAGCTTTGCCCTAGTATCCCTAAGGCTAGTGCCTCATAGGATCAATTCAACACCTTTAAGTGAAAATTCTTTCTATGATCTTTTTCCCTTCCTTGTATGGGTTAAGAACATCATTGGTTGCTAAACTCTTACCTCCTTACCTAGTTTGGGTTCACTTGGTCTTGTGTGGTCCAATTTTTTTGAAAAGATAATTCTTCAAAAACCATCCGGGGTGCCAACTTCAACAAGGATTTTAGGGATTGGGAAACTCTTTCACAAGTCATATTCCCTAAACCTAACCCTCAAATCCTCCCATTCTTCTCCTAGAAGACATTGTACCTTGCTTAGAAAGCAAGTAAGCTCTATTCTTCAACTTCTTCCAGAAAGGGATTATTTGGGTCACTCCATGTCTACTTATTGATTTATCCTTCATTGGTGATTGCATAATAAACTAGGTCTCCTCCAATCGGTGAAAGTTCGTAAATAGAAGGGAGCCTTAGCTGAGGTGACAATGGGCTAAGTCTCCATTTGTTTCCCTTGGTCCAGCATTTTCCCTTTAGGGATCCCTTGCTAGTTTGAGCGGTAATAGACCCCATACCCTGTGGTGGACTTCTCTACTAAGGAGTCTACCTATCTACCCAATCCATGTCTCATGACCTCCTCAAGGCTCTTTCCTCCTCAAATCTCACGTTCTGCCTCACAACAGCCTTCCTCTGTGCAGGATATATATATATATATATATATATATATATATATATGGTACACCTTGGAGGTCTTTCTATACCCCACAAAAATGCCTTTCTTGGCTGTGGGTGCTAACTTTGTCCTCTTCTCCTCAAGGACGTGTGAATATGTTAGGCACCCAAAAATCCTAAAGCGGCCAATCTCAGGCTTCTTCCCAATAAAAGCCTCCTTGAGAGTCTTGTTCCCCAACACTCTATGTGGACTCTCATTCTGCAGACACACTGCATTGTTGCATGCCTAAGCCGATAAAAAGAATGGTAGCCCCTGATCATGGAGCATGGATCTCTTTGCCCTAGCTATGGCTCTGTTCTTCCTCTCTGTAACCCCATTTTTCCATGGGGTGTAAGGAACTCCCCACTCCCTCTTGATTCCCGTTCTAGGACATAAATCCTTCATCTCATTGGAGGTACACTCGCCCCCATTGTCGAACCTCAAGACCTTGATCTTCTTCCCTATCTAGTTCTCCACAAGAGCTTTAAACTCTTGGAACCTCTTGAAGACCTCATCCTTGGTCCTCATGAAGTATATCCAGGTCTTCCTAGAGTAGTTATCAATAAAAGTGACATAGTACTCACATATGCTCAATGATACAGAAGACATCGAACCAAACTTATCAGAGTGAATGAAGTCAAGTATCTTGGTTGCCCTGTTATCAATGCTTGGGAAAGATGTCTTGGTGTATTTTACCAAAGCACACCCCCTGCACACATCATGTTGCTTTGTACTGAACTTTGGCAATCCGATGACAACCACAATACTCTCATAGTCCCATGGTGCAAGTGGGCCATCCTCCTGTGCCACAACTCGCACAAATCATTATTGCTAGTGGTCGAAACCAACGTTGTAGTAGGATGAAACATGAACCTGCAGAGTTTCCCATGGCGGACTCCAATCACTCTAGAGGAAGTGATACTTGCTCCCTTGGGATACATAAGAACCTGTTCATCTCGGAACACCACCTCATATCCCTTATCCTCAATAATGGACATTGATATCAGGTTCTTCTTTAGCCCTAGAACACTCAAGACCTTTGTCACTTTCAAGGGAGGTTGTGCCTCTGAAAGGACATGGTCCCAACACCAATTGCTTTCACCATGGAGTCATCTCCAACCACCACCTCCAAATCTATATCCCTCTCTGTAAGACTTGTAAAATGCTCCCTGACCCTTATCATGCGACGTGAAGCTCCACTGTCACTGTACCATACACTAGAGGATGTGACACTTGTGGCAAGACTGACAATTAAGGAAAACCCCTTGTCGAACCTGGTGGAAAACTCATCCACCTCGGCTAACGTCGCAACTCCCTTCTTCTTATTAGGGCACATGACAGCATAGTGTCCCATCTAACAAGCAAAGCATCTCACTTTGTTCATGTCCTTCTCCTTTTCCTTCTATTTACCCTTTTGCTTGGCCCCACTCATGGAACCCTTCTTGCCATTCTTTTTTCCCTTTGTTGCTTTTGAAGAATGTAACTAGTGTCGGGCTTCATAATTGTATTTAAGTCATGATGTAATGTATTTGTCAGAAGAAAAAAAAGGAAATTTTATTATTAAAAAAATTGACTTATTAAAGCATGTATTTCATGTTTGGGTCAATTGTTTTAGGTCATAGCCTCGATTGAAGGCTTCTAGGGTTTATGTTAAGTATTCTTGTCCATGTCATAATGTGAAACTCCCTTCTTGGGCTCTATTTCTCAAGAAAGAAATCTATTTTAATGTAAATTAGGTCTTCTAGGCCTCCTCCACCAAGTCAGATTCAAATTGGACAAGTCAACCTAACTGAGGGGCAGAAACTCCTATATAAAGGCAGCAACTCGATCTCGTTTGGAGCACTCACTCATCAAGTTTGATCTGCAAATTTTGGGGCCAAAAAAAGTGCCAAATTCAAGGGAAAAAGAGGAAGGGGCTAGTGAAGGATAAGGAGGTCTCTATCAAGCACAAAAAGTCGAAATTCTCTCTCTCTCATGTATTTGTCAAGAAATAAATTTATTTTAATGTAAATTAGGTCTTCTAGGCCTCCTCCACCAAGTCGGATTCAAACTGAACAAGTCGGCCTATGTGAGGGGCAAAAACTCCTATATAAATGCAACAACTCAACCTTGTTTGGAGCACTCACTCATCAAGTTCGATCTACAAATTTTGGGGCAAAAAAAGTGTGAAATTCAAGGGAAAAAGAGGAGGAGTTCAAGCACAAAAAGTCGAAATTCTCTCTCTCTCTCTCAAACGTGTGAAGTTGTTGAGTTGCTGAAGGGGTCGAAATTGAAGTGCTGAAGCTGGGCCAAAATTATGAGTTGCTAGGGGGCCGAAATTCTAGGTTGTTGTTGGGTCATAACTGTTAGACAAGAAGAGACTATTGAAGATTGTTGAATTATATTGAAAGGTTGACTTGGTGGAGGAGGAAGGTCTGTTGGTCTAGGGTCTTGGTTTATCTCATCTTGATTCTGAATCAACTGATGGAAGAGTTTTGACTAGATTTTCTCCCATAAGGGGCTTTAGCCCTGGCTGAGTGCCTACTTCTGGTGTCCCTAATCTTCATGTTTTTACTTTAATGATTGCTTGATGAAAAAATAAAAAAGAAAATAATAAAGAACATAAGAATATCACAAGTAATTATCAATATAAGAAAATCTTTTTGCCTTTCCGATTTTCTGACATGGTATCAGAGCTAAGGTGAAGAAGGAAGGAAAAGGTAGGTTGAAGATCTATTGAGGAAAAGGAGATCAAAGGAAGGTTATTAAAGAAAAAGGATCATATAAAGAGATAAGCTTACACTCCCCTTTCAACAGAGAACATTCAAATGAGGAAAATTAGAAAGGAGACACTACAAATGACTTCATTTTGATATCCAATGGCCCAATAAAAACCATGACTCCTAAGAACAAGGATTCAAAAGCAAGAACAAACAAAAACTAACTAAGACCTAGCAACCTTCACATGAGAATATGACCTCACTAGGGGCAATAAGTGTTCTAAATGTTGATGTTTGTAACATCGGATAGGTACTTTTGTAAAGGTTTAAGCGTCTAAATGGTAAAAGTCATCCAAAGCCTTCAACCTTAGCAAAATTAATTTAATATAAGGATTTATTAAAGTAATTGACTTTTATAGGAAAAAGTGAGTTAATCTAATGAAATGCAAAGGTTATTTGCATTAGTGAATTAGATGAATCTCAACCATTAATCTCAAGTGATGTTGAGATCTAATCTCAACGTCAATCACTCTGGACTCTGTAGATTAGAGTTGTGGATTTGATCAATAACTCAAACTTATAAAACGAAGGCTAGCTAAGGGAGAAGACAAAAGAGAAATTGTGAGATTGAGTCACAAAGGACAGTGATTCAAAGAGATCTCCGTTGATTGGGTGATAAAGGAATTTCATCCAGTAATCGAGACCAAGAAGACAGCAAGAGAAATCTGTGGCAAAAGAATCAGCCCCATGCAGGCTGTACAAAAGATCTGCAGCAATAGCACACAAGATGTACAGCAGATTTGCAGCAACATCACAAAAGCAACCAAGTGTGTGAAGCCATATGGTGGTGAGGAGGGTACCAAACCATGCGAGAGCAGCAGAACAAGCCACACATGCCACAAACAGACCAGCAGGGCCATACAAGTGACATATAAGTCATACATCGGCCTGTACGTGTTGCACAAGTTGAGTAACCAGTAGGCCGAGAGGTACAAGTTCTACGCAGGGTTTGTGCGGCTGGACAAGAGGGCAGCAAGTCTGGAGGGTTATTTCAGAAGTTTCTGGTGGGCCGTACAAGCCGTGAAGTACTACAGGTGCCTAATAAAATTTAATTAATTTGCTGTAACTTGCATTTATTTTCTGTGGGCCATTTTCCCACGAAGGGAACCCTTGTATGCTGTGATATTATTTTAATGAGCAGCATATTTGAAGGGCAGAACTATTTTGTGTGCATATGTGAAATTGGTTTCATTTGCTTCCACTAGTTATTTTATTCACCAGTTAAAAATCCCGGTGTGTACATTTTATTCTGTGAGCTGTATTAAATTTCAGCAGCAAGGAAATCACAAGGAAATAATCTGTCAAAAGGAAATAATTTGTCAAGTTCTGGGGTTAGAAAATTTAACACTAATGGGGAAGTGATGTTACAACACCAACTACAGGAATCCCTATAAGGATTGATTTAGCATTCTGCATATTTAATGTGCAAAAAGATGGCCTAAACTCGCCAAAAATAAAAGGCACTCTTCACTAGGAACTCGACCAAGATAAGTTTAAAAGCATGCCAAAGAAGGATATTTAACTAGGTTGACCTTGGTCCACTAAAAATAATTACATGTGGAGAACAACTTGTAAATACTCTACCAACTTAAGATGGGACCTACTTGACCACTATAGATACTGCAAATCTGTATTGCATTTCACACCATTTCACTATTAATTCCCTAAAAAACTGTCCATCATTCCTCAACACCCCAATCTCCCAATCTATAGAGAAAGGTCAACATTGTTAAGGTAAGCCATAGCTTTGAACAACAATCACCCTTGCATTCAAAGCCAAATGTAGATTGTAGGACCAATGATTTTGGGGTCCCACAAAAAGATCTAGACATTGGTGCAAATAGACTTGAATTTTGGCATCTTTGTGAAGATCATATGGCATTTTAACAGTTTTATCCTTTGAAGGACATCTTATAAGAGGCATACTGCAAAATAAAAAGTTACCCCACTACCACAACTCTTCTGCCAACATATTCCTTCAATTTCTAATTTAAAAAAAAGTAGAATATCTTTTCGAATTTACATAGCATTATTGCCTATCAAAAAGAAGATCTTTTGCATCACCGTGAACCTTAGTTGGCTTTAGAATTGGTGATCATAAGCTATACTTGCTCTACCTCTGTTAATCATTATTCTTATTTACCAAAGTACGATAACCAAGATGGCCCTTGGATAGTATCATGGAAAGCTAGCTATGATAAGCAACACCATTTTATAGTTGCTAAGGTGAGATCAACATAAAAGCCCTAGGAACCATAGCTATTTACTAATAGAGTAAGCTAGCTATAGCAGCCCTCATTCAGTGATATTAAATGAGTAATAATAGAAATGGCGAATTGACAAAGCCACATTACTGAGTTATGAGCACGAGTTTTAGCCACATGAAGAAAGGTGATGAATGCCAAATGACACTGACCATCTGAATTTTGCAGTCATAGGAGGCTTTCTAATGGCCATACTCAAGGTATGCAACGGGATGGATGATTATCTAATGTCATTTTGAGTTGGTTGAGTTGCATGCTAATATATCTTCTTCTATCTATATATAAAGTTCTATATACAGATCAGATAGGGCCAAGTAGTAAACATGTAGAAAAACTTGGTTGGAGGGTCAGTTTGTACCAATTTGGTACCTAACCGATACAAACCAGCCCTCCAACCAGATTTTTCTACTGGTTCATTACCTGGCCTTCTCTGATCTATATATAAAACTTTATATATAGATAGAAGAAGAGATATTAGCATGCAACTCAACCAACTCAAACTCGCATTAGATAATCATCCATCCCGTTGCATACCTTGAGTGGAAGTTTAGAATACAACCACCAAAAAACCACCTATGACTGCAAAATTCATTAGTCAGTTTGGTACCTAGCTGATACAAAGTGGCCCTAACCAACTGATTCCAACCCTAACCAGCTCGGTCAAATCTCACATGCATGGGGGAAGTCCAGGACCCCTGGTGGCAATTTTTTGGGTTGTTATGGAGGAACCTAAGGGTTGCTTTCCTCTCAAAACAGTGCCCCTTGGTTATAAAAAACCCTGCCCCTCCTAAACCTTAAACCTAAACAAAAAAATTGACTCAAACCTAGTAATGTTGGCAACCAATGGTAATGTTACATTCATAAAGTAAAAGTTGACATTTCCTTTATTTTTCCTTTTCATCATTTCTTTACTTCTCATCCTTCTGGTTGAAATTTCCTTTATCTTTCCTTTTCATCCTTCCTTTTACTTAAATTTTTAACATTACCATTAATTGTTTCAGGATATTTGAGAGTAGTTTCAGCCTCAATGGATTTCATATGGAGAAATTAGAATTTTAGATCCCACTCAAAATCCAGCAAACTTAACAGTTTTTAGGATTTCAGGATTTGGGGGATCGCAACATTTCTATTTGATTTTGTCATGTATGAGGGTATGGGATTGGCATTTAATCAAGAGCATGAAGACCTTTATATACCTTGATGTTGGTGCTATTGATTGTTGAACTTCTCTAATGTTAGTGGTATTAATTGTTTTGAACTCCTTTGCCACGTCTTAACAAAAATATATTGTTAACTCAAAGCAAAATAATTGATTAGGCATGCTAAGCTTTTTCTACCATATTATAAGGTTGAGGAGATGAACTGTAATGTCCTCAAAAAATTGAGGACAAATAGGACTCATTAGCTATAGTCCGCCTAAAAAGGGGGAAAACCCAAAAATATCCATTGTTGGGCAAGTTTTGGGGCAGTTTGGGCGAGAAATCCAGAATTGGGGTTTTGAGTAAAATTTACTCAACCATTTATGAAAATGAAACCCCTCAAGAAAGCCTATAAATAAAGAAGGATTGGATTCATATTGATCATCAAGTATGGTTCATCTCTTTGTATTTTGAGCATTAGCTCTGAAGGCTTGAGACCCCATTCCTCCTTGTCAATTTCGGTGGTGAAAGATTCCACCCTAGTTGACATTTTTTTCTCTTTTCTCTGTTTTGGCACAAGGGTCTCTGGATTGGACAACGAATTCGATGGAGGGTTAATCTTTGTGTTTGGCATCAAGTTTTATGATGATTGACTCCTGTTGATGCAACGAGGGTCTTTAAGGGATACTCTCTGTTTGACCGCAAGTTTTTGTAATGATCATTCTGTTCTTGGCACATAAGACTAGCGAAGTTTTCTTTGTGGAATAATATCTTACATCAAAGGCAACAAGGTTTTCCTAGCACAGCAATAGCTCTGAAGGCAGTGTTGAATCATCGTCTAGCATAAGGGTTTCGTTCTCTAAACACTTCATTTGTTTCCTGAGACAACGCGTCAATAACGTGAGTCTATCGAGTGAAAGGTTGTAGGCTGAGGACGGAAGTCGACTTGTAGCCGACATCTTTTGAGCATTAAAAAAAGGTTTGCGGACACTCGTGGAAGGGCTTTTCCTGTGACACGTCTCTCTTATCAAAGCTCAAGTCCCTACCACAAGAAGTTTCTGGCAAAGTCGAGATCACCATCTAGCAAGGATAGCATCGAAAGAAGATACCTTGGGTCAGTCAACAGTTAGAAGTTGGAGTGTTAAAATAACCCTTTGGATTGTCAAACAAAGTATTTGTTGACTTGTGGATATTCGTTCATTGTCTATATATATGTGGGCACTTGTTACTTTTGTGGGACCGTTGTTTTAAAAGAAAACGTTGGATTTGACTGGATTAATTTGTGGTTGAATACCTTACTGTAATATGGTTATATTAAAGTTTTTTTTCTACTGCCAATAAAGAATTCTTTAATGGTAGAACTAAAGAAAAGATTGAAAAAAAAACCTAATGTCTAAAGAATCATAGGGCAAAATTGTCATAGCACTTTACAGTGGAATCCTGCCAGCCTGTAAGTTTGGTGCATGTTTCCAGGAGATATGAGTAACATTACAATCAAGTAGAATAAGGGTAATCACAAAGAAGCCATGGAGGGTAAGGAGGAACGAGGAGATCCAGACACCAAGGATCTTTTACATGTATACATGGACAAACAGAAATCTCAAATTTAATATTACAGGGGCAGCAGCAAGGACAACAGATAATGCACACCTTGGCCCAGGGTCAACAACAACTTGCTCAACTAACAACTCATCTCATAGGTAATGAAAACGTTGCTTGCAACAAGAGAAATAACATGGAAGGGGGTGGAACTCATAACCCTAGTCTTCTTAACACTCGAGAAACCAGTGAGGAAACCAACAAAAGGAGTCACCGACCATTGATTCCTCAATTCACAAATAATCAAGCCAGAGCAAACCAAGAAGTTGTTGAACCAAACAGACTGTTGGATGGTTATTGCTGATTCTTTCTCTTTCTTGTCTAACTGCTCTTGAAGAATCTTATTTTCCAATTTGAGAATAGTACTTTCTTGACCTCACTAAGAATAGAAGATCAAGTTGGTTGGTGGGCCTAGTGATAGGAGACTATCTAGCTCGGTTTGAAGAGCACTTGTTTACTATGAATTAGGGTGAACAACAAAATAAATATGAAGTAAGAAAACACACGAGTTGTTATGACCTTCAATTAATACAGTAGACCCACGGGGCAACCTAATTTCGATCTAATATGCAAGGTGAATAAACTTTCCCTTCCCTCATTTGATATATCATCTAAATTTATAACAAGAGATTGGGTGCAAAAATTGGACACCTACTTTAGGCTCAACCCTATGCCAGAAGCAAACGCGATCCAATTTGCCACATTACATCTAGAAGGGGAAGCACATTAACAGTGGTATCATCGTCTAGTAACTTTGGGACATGCTAACATCACTTCTTATGAATATTTTACACAAAGACTGATAGAAAGATTCAACCGAAAGAACCCAAAAATCCACTTCACAGAACTGGCACTACTTAAGCAAATAGGGTCACATGAAGACTTTATTGCAAATTTGAACGCACTGCAATTATGGTAACAAATATATCTAAAGAGCGATTAGTTATGCTTTTTACTAAAGCATTAGCTGAGCCCCTACAAGGATGGGTCAAAGCATTCAATCCCACCACTCTTCAAGAAGACTCAAGACTTGGGAAATGCAGCCACTAAAGCGAAGGCTCCATCCAAGCCTTTCATCCCTCCAAAGGATAAGGAGAAGAAGCCTTTCCAACGTGATGGACCCCAAAAGAGATAGACTATATGAGGAAACTCAAAGCGAACTGAGGAGGAAAAAGCTATGTTTTACTTGCAGGGAACCATGGGAACCTGGTCATCATTGTTTAGGAAAGGGGAAGATTCACTACATCAAAGTACTCTCTGACAATGAAGAAGATGAAGAGGCCACTCCAAGTACCGATGAAGAGACACCACAAAAGGAAGCAAAGGAAGAAGAAAAGCTTGACAAATCCAAAGAATAATCGCCACAAGAGGAAAGGCCAAGCAGAGAAAAGAAGACATGACCACAGGTCAAGATTGCAACCCTTTCAGGCATGCGCAAGTATTACACCTTCAAGGTCAGGGGAGTCATCAAGGGACAACACATCACAACCCTAATTAATGGAGAAGCCACACACAACTTCATTGATGCAGTACTAGTAGCTAAAAGGGGACTTCCCACCGAAGAGTTCGAGGGCTTGGATGTGATAGTTGCAGACGAGTACAACTTGGATTGCACATGAATGATCCCAGGTTTGAGTGTAACTCTTGGTAACTATATTGTTACCAGTGATTTCTATGTAATAGATCTTGCAGACCTCAACATGGTACTGGGAGTTTGTTAAAATTGGAAACTAGGGCCAAACTTCATGTGGGTCATCTTATTCATGGCTGATAATATTTTTATTAGATTCCTCTCGTCGAGAGGTGTAGGATTGATCTAAAGATCATCCGATTCTGATAAGTATTCATGGAGATATGAATTTATTTTGATTATGGAATTATTATCAAGCCGACCTACAACTTATGTAGGCTCAAGAAGCCCAAACGTCATGTCTATTCAACCTCTACATTTAAGTATAAATAGAAGAGGACTTCAAGTCATTTCTACACACACTTGGATCTTTTCCTCTCTCTACTTGTCTTTGGGTTTTAGTAGGAGGAGAGATCCTAAGGTGATGCCGGTGAAGCCGATGATGCTGGTGAAGCTGTTGATGCCGGTGAAGTCGATGATGCTGGTGAAGCTGATGATGCCGGTGAATTCGTTGATTCCAGTGAATCCAATGATGTTGGTGAAGCCGATGATGATGATATCGGTGAAGCCGGTGACGCTGATGATGCCGGTGATGATGATGCCGACTGATGTCAATGATACTGATGCCGGTGATGCTGATGCCACTGATCTAGGGTTTGCTGTTGCTAATGTAAATCATATTTATGTACTATTTCTCTTTGCTGAATTACTGAATATAAAAGAAGATTTGATCAAAGGGTTCCCCATATGGGGGGTTTGTCCCTGGCTAGCTGCCACATCTTGTGTCTCTTGTCTTGGCTTATTTTCTGTTGATCGTTTAATGTTCTATCTGCACTTTACTTATGTACATGTGATTGCTAATCTATGGATAATAATAAGAAAGATAAGTAAACCGCTCTAAGCATAGAACATACCATAATTTAAAATTAGTGCTTTAACAATTTGACCTTTGTATGTATCATTCTTGATCATTTCATTAAATGGAATAGAAATTTTGATTTTAGATATCTCATTTTCTAAACTGAAAGATGATTGTCCTTTCTCTACCTCTTTGATGGTTGTGTCTCTCTTTTCAGGAATTTCTTTTGGAGGATCATCTTTCTTCCGACTAGAAGTAGGTGCATCAACTTGACCTTTCTTTGGAGGATTTACTGGAACTTTTTTGTTTCTCAAATTATATTGTCTCTACGCCTCCATGATTTCATTTTTATACCCCTTCTTGTATTACTCTGATTCCATGTGCATAATATCTTCTTGTGGCTGATAAAACAAGTCTTGTTCTTCTTTTGTCAAAAAGACAATGTCCTCTTCTTCACTGAATTAATGAATCTGATCTTGCTCTTATGTTATCTATTCATCCTCTACAAAATTCTCTTGAAAAGGAGGTTTGATTTGTTGTTGATCTCCCTGATTTCGTTGTTCTCTTTGTTTTATTTGCACTTGAGGCCTCCGGAAATTTCAGTTTCTCACTGGAGGAGGGGCCTGCTGATCTCTACCAACAACTTTGTTCTCTAAGGTCAATCTCTCCACCAAATTTTCCATTGTTTTCACCATGACATCCAACTTGATGTCTGATGAAGATGAATCTTCCTCTTTAACTCCTCTTTTCTCATCTTTCACTTTGGACTTTTTATTCAGCAAATTCACTTCTACTGCAACATTTTTTTTTTCATGTCCTCCAAAGTGGTTGGGTTCCTTTCTCTAAGATGACAGGAAAGATCGACATCAAAACCATCCAGGTAATGAAGAAAGGCCAATCTAGAAGGGGGTTTTATTTTAGTCGGTATTGAATTATATACTTTATTAAATATTGCTGAAAAATCTTGTACCAATTCTCCTAGAGCTCTCTTCAAACTGTCATGCTCAACCAAAATATGCAGAGGGTTCTTCTTGAATTCCCATATGGCAAGGAAATTTTTTTCAAGTTACTGGAAATCGAAAATACTAGCAACTGGAAAACCTCTTAAGCATTTCTTAACCTCTTTCGAAAAATTGTTAGCAAAAAGCCTCAACTTAGCATCCTCATGGCCCACCTCTTCCAAGTCTATGAAACATTCAACTTATCAAGGTGTTTTTGTGCTAAAATAACCCTTGTTCCATCGAACTGAGGAAATCTATGACCATAGTTTTGTGGAAAATCATGTAGTGGGTCTTGTAAGTTCAAGAGAGCATAATGAGCAGCCATGACTACATGACTTGGGCTAGTACTGACCTTTGGGGTCTGAAATGAATATGAGGAAGGTAAGGGGACAACTGTTTGAACATTCAATGAAGATGAAGGTTTGACAACAATAGACAAAGTAGGAGCAAAACTAAATGAGATGTTCAATGGGGTAGAAACAATTGGGACAAAATGTTGTAATTTGGAGGACTTAGTAGCAACTTCCTACAGCTAATTAAGAAGATTTTATAACTTATGGAATTGTGTCCAAATGTCCTTATCTTCTTCTAATACATCTTCTTTCTGAAAAGGAATAGAGGGATGTAACTGTGATTGATCAAAAACTATTTCTATCAAACTGTTTTTTGATTTAGATTTGAAGAGGATTTGTTCAAAATTCAAATAAAACTGAGTGTGGTCCACTGATTCAACACCTTCAAGTAGATACAAGGATATTTTTATGACACTAGTATTTGTTTCTTTTGCAAGCTTCTTTTTTCTAAAAAAACTTCTTTGGACTGTTCAAAACTTCAGGTGGATTAGGGTTTGGATGATGCCTAGTGTGTACCTTTCTTGAATCCATATTTCCTACAAGAATTGATTGCAGCTGATTCTAAAATCACTAACAGTCTGGAAAATATTCAGCCTATCAATATCTAGTTCATTGTCACCCTTAGGAACCAAATTTGTCTCTAATTAGTAGATTTTCCCAGGGAATTATTTAAGCTTTGCATCCCCGGCAACGACGCCACTATGTTAGCATTATGTAATTCCTCCAGGTTGAGAAGAGGAACCCAAAGGTAACCACAAACCACTTGGAAGATGGACTCCAGCCCTTCCACCTTCAGAGAGGGATCTCTTTGTCTAAAACTTCAGTGACTTATATTTTAGGCTAGGTATGGTGCTCAGATGGATATAGATTTTAAAGGTTTGTTGGTAGGAGAGAAGACAGATCCATTCAGAAATAAGGTCATGGAGGTTGATTTCTTTTTCAGTGAGAGGATGAAGGGAAAGAGGGATCTTCTATAGAGGCAAGGTAGGCAGTCTTTTTAGAGTTTTTCAGTTAAATTCGTTGTAGGAGGGTGAGTAGAAGATAGGTGAAAATGACATATAGAGCATCAAACAATGGGATGAATTCTAAATTCCATTCAAGAGGAAAACATAAATTGTTTAGCAAACTGAAACAGAGCACTTTTAAAGCGAATTCTGAGACAAATATTTTTTTATCTAAAAAGGAAGACACACATTTCAAAGCATGATTTATAACAGAAGATAACTTGCAAAACAAAGAAGCACGTCTCCATAGAAACTGACACAGGAATCCCTATAAAATCAGACCTCTGTCTTTTCATTCACTGAAAAATATATTAGAAAAAAAAAGCAATACATAATGTCTCTTCTCCTAAAACTTGACCAACCCTTTGTTTAATAAAAATTATAGCATAAATTGATCACAAACAATTAGTTCCCGCCTCTAGGAACTGAATTCCCTAATAAGTTTTTTGTTTCTACCTAATGCAGTGAATATATAACTGTTTTTCTGAAAAATAGGAACTGTTTGACCAAGGCTTTCTAAAACAAATTTACATCAAATTCAATTCAAAGCCTAAATCAAGCTCCAAGGTCATTAAATGCCTCATAATATTAACCAAGATCATAAAAATAAATTACATATTTTTTAGACATAAAATTCTCGGTCAAAAGGCTCGCCATGTGGTTGCGCAACCTCCTAGTTCAGCAAATATGCAACATAAACGCACAATGAATCGGTGCTTGATGTAGCTCTGGTTACTCCTCAAGTTGCTAGATGGTTGGTACAGGTGTGAAATGGTATGGACATCATCAACTTACCCTCTAGAAACATTATTTCATCATGCAAAGCTCCCAACTTTCAAAAGTCCACCTACAGCAAAAGCACAACACATGTGAAAGCGTAGTGAAACCTATCCTCCATGGGTTTTGACTAACACTGAGGTCTCTAAACAAAATCTACAACCTGTTGATGATGTAAACATTCCTAATACCCCTTTTCAAACTTCCACTCACCAAAAAGATGACAAAATTCCTAATTTCCATCAAAACCCTAACCCTAATGCTTGGCCAAAACACAAAATTGTTGTTTGAGCTGCTCTTTTAACAAAGTTTCATGGTTTCTTGAGTCTATTTGATTGTAATCTCAATAAAGCTTCAAACAATACATGCCCCCTTATACAACCTCTTTCAACCATCATTCTTGGACAAAAAAACAAAAAGGCCAAAATTTCTTTGATTTACCTATTCCAACACTCAAACTTTGGCTGCTTCAGCCAACAAATCTAGCTTACCTTTGTCCTTCTCCTGTATCTCCTTCAACTGCTGCTTGGAAATCCTCAGTTCCCTCCTCATAGTAAGGTTTTTCCTGCATATGTTTTTCAGTTTCCTATGTAATGGGAGAGACCTCTTCACCATATACTTGACATTTTCCATTGCTGGCACATACATGTTCAAAATATCATATATCTTTTTCCTATCCCTTTCATCCTGCTCCTTGAGTTTAGTAATTTCATTGTGGTTTTTCCTCAACTCCATCCTCAACCTATTAAAACTATGTTGCCCCTCATCTATCTATGTTTTCTTCTCTTCTTATATTGACTTCTCTTCCTGTAGCTTCAATTTTCTAGCTGAGGACCTAGTGACTCTAGCTGATGGAGCTTCTACCTCTTGAAAGTATTCTCTCACTGTCTTCTCCTTGATTTTAGACTTGGTGGTTGATGGTGTGGCGTTTTTCAATGATTCTTCTTCATTATCCTTATTTGTCCTTTCTAAAGCAACCTTCTTCAATTCCCTGTTATCATGTTGCAATTGGGAAATGACCAAGTATGCTTGCTTTAACTGTTCTTGCAATTCCAAAATATCCTTGTCTTTATCACTTGGAACAATTTCCTCTCGTATAGCCTCTAAAGGTTTAGATGGTTTCTCAAGTGTTTTTTCCAAGGGAATTTTCTTTGCAATAGATCTAGTGCGGGGCCTTTTGGGAACCTTCACTACTTCAGGAGAAAAATGCAACTTCTTACCTTTCTTCTTTTCTGATGGATCCACGACAACTGATGGTCTTTTCATAGAACTTCCAGTTGGTGATTGTATGTCTTTTTCCACAGATGATGGTGTGTCTTTCTTGCTCAGAGAACTGGTTGGTAAGTCAACTTCCAACTTTGAAGAATCTATAAATGACTTCCATGCTTGATTTCTCCTATTTAATTCCTCCAACACCAACAATTTAGTCAAAGAAAAGTGGAAAAGACTAGGTTCCACTTGGCTTTGTTTTCCTTGCACTTTGTCTGTCATCTTGCTAAGGCTCCTGAACAAATAGAAGGGTAGATTCAAAGGACTCTTCCCTGTGAAATGCATCAAAATCCTGAAATGGTATTGATAGATCCTCCCAAACCTACCCTCATAGGTAAAATATCTCTGGATTGCCTTAAAAAAATTATTGTAGGGATCTAGCAAATATTCTCTAGGTACAATGGCTCCATTCCCTTCTTTTATATATTTGGGTTTCAATAAATATTTATAATTTTCTATGTCAAGAAGCATGCTCTTGAACCACTTCTCTCCTTGTAGAGGTATCTCTGTGGCAGCTGAGATAGTGACATCTGACACTAGAAAAGTGAGCCCTCCAACCTTAACATCTAATCCACTGAAACTCATGGAAAATTATTTGGTGAGATGTACATTATACCCCTGGATCTTCTCACAAAATCTAATGAAACCTAATTCTTCAAA
This sequence comes from Pinus tabuliformis, assembly GCA_031772625.1. Taxonomy (NCBI): domain Eukaryota; kingdom Viridiplantae; phylum Streptophyta; class Pinopsida; order Pinales; family Pinaceae; genus Pinus; species Pinus tabuliformis. The sequence goes on along the minus strand of CM062807.1, from coordinate 195,904,644 downwards.
GGCAACTCTGATTGATGGGTCTAAGTTTATCAAAGTGAGCTCTTGAGGTTTGAAACTCACAATATCACCTCCCTTGTGCTTTTTCCTATCTAGGGTTATCATGATTTTCACATCAAACATGAATTCCAAGGTTCCTTGAATGAAACTTGTTGTATATCAATTGCATGGAAATTGAGGTAGCGACGATGAAATGGAGCTTAGGTTAAGGTTTTATGAAAATTCAAAATGAAAATTGTGCATGGAAAAATCAAACAACACAACTCATCTCCCAAACCCAAAACAACAACTAATGTTTGCTTGGTCATAGTGGCAGAATTAAAAACATAGGCACAATGCCAGAAGCGCAACGCATTAGGGGAAAAATGCTTCTTAACCTCTATGGAAAGCAACAACTAGGTATGAAGTTTCAAATCACTTGAATGATAAGAAAGCTTCAATTATCAAGGTGGAAAACAAATTGTGGGTGTTTGGTGAGGGTAAGAACATAAAAAAGAAACGCAAAGGCAAAGTGCAACATATTCCCCAGGAAACGTAAAAAGCTAACAAATTATAAGTTTGCAAGGTTTCAATGCATTTCCTTAGCACATTAGAGTAATTTCAACGAGGTGAGTACATGGGAGTAATTTCAACGACATGCAAAAAAAAGCCTCAAGAAAACAAAGAATTGGCACATGGATAAGAAATTTGACCACTGACATGGAAAACAGCGGCACCTATCTGTGAGCACAACATCTGTCTGTGATTGCAATGCTTATCCTGCGAGTGCAACGCTTCCCCTGCCTCCTTTGTGTAGCGAATCTTAAGTGATTCTCAACGACCTTTCGATGGAAAAATGAATAGCTATGTGGTGCTTTTGGATGTTAACTTCCAAGATGGTGTTGTATCTACTGCAACACCCTCCAAAATTTTGGCTTGCACCTAAATTTCAGAGCCTTCCTTTGTCTTTTCCTTGTTGTTGCAAACACTAGAGCTCATGTCATGAGCTTTCTCGTAGTTCTTTGGTCCCTTTTGCATGTTGGGTTAATGATTGTATTTTGGCATGTTTCATTGTCATACAATGTTTGCAAGACCTTTATGATGGTTTCGAAGGTCTGTCTTTGTGTATATGAATTCTTCCAACCATGTAAACATATGTCGCATCCATACACAAAGTTTTGAGCACTGTCGCATAAGTGTCATCATGGTCGTCCTAAAGTCTATCTTAATTGTCGCACTTGTCATATCATTTCATGAGGTAGTCACACAGAAGGAAATTCTTTTCTTATGTGTTCCAATGATCTATGTTGTTTTGTCATCAAAGTATGTTAAATGTGTGATCACAGTTCATCACCCATCCCACACTTAGCCATTTTCGGAAAATCTTCCCAACCGGGCAACATAGCTCCACCGGGCCCTGACTGAACTGCGAATTGCACAGTATTAGCCCTCTAGGATGTGACCTTGGTGCTTGGAACTATGCAGTGTGCAGTCCCTATCCTCTAAGGTTGCTACTCTGTGCAACTCCTAATTCCAGCTCCCGATCTTGACCTCCATAATTGCACATTTGTGTCTCCCATTCTGCCTTAAACTACGCACATCGCATCTTCAACCCTCAAGATTTTTCCTTACGTGTCGGAATTGCTCAATGCGTAGAATCCCAGCCTCCCTTAGCCTCCAAAACCATGCAGATGCTTCCTCTAGTGTCCTTTCCCTCATCCGAACCCCACTGCCTTCAGAGAATGTGTAGTTTTGTCTTTCGAGCCTCCCTGAGCTACGCATTGCACAATATTCAAACCCAAGCTCTCCCTCTATCTGTTGGAACTATTAAATATGTAGTCACTAGGCCCCTCTCCTGAGTTTGTGACTTGTCCCGGGCTTAGTTCATGGATAAGAATGAATCATCTTAGACTAGGGGGTTTTTGGATTGATGTCGTCCCGTCATGAGTGAATTGTAGGAACATGTACACTATCAAGTCATGGCGAGATGATGAAGAAGGAGAAGGAGGTAAGAATGCCTAAATAATCTCTTGCAACTGAACTCACAAGTGGATATATCAAGACGAAGCAAAGGGAGAAAAGTTTGCAACTACCATCCAAGACTTAAGATCATTAAAGAATTTGCATCACCAAGCCACACGGAGGAGAAGAGAAAGCATATCCAAGAAGACATTCAACACTTAGCAGCTACAGTTACTTGATAATGCCACATCATCAACTAGTCCATTTCAGTGGTGTCATGTCATGAGTGGTCATATGCCACATCACTATTGTGGACCATGTATATTGTATTCAAATGTATTGTAAAGTGTAAGTCCAAACGACACACATGGATATGAAGAGTCATGTGAGTTTAAAAGTCATAGGGAGTTGAAAAGTCATGAGGTTAGTCAAAGAGTCACAAGGGGGAAGCATGACCCCTTGGTTATATATACCCCCTCATTATATGAGCAAAGTATTTTTCACCTTGGCTCCTCCTCAAGGCATTAGAGAGATCAGCTAGTTCTTTGAGGAGCAAGGAGTGGATCCAATGTCCCACTACTAGGGATAGTGATATACATTGTAAACATGTGTCTTGGAACTTTTTTTTAATAACAAAAGCCTTTTAAGGCTAGCACATTCTTCATTCATGGACTATGAATGTTTGTAAGACTATTCTGTGAACGTTTGTATTTCATGTTTGCTTTGACATGTACTAAGATAGTTGAGCTATTTTAGTTATTTTAGTGCTTATCTTATTGAGAATGTGTTGTAATGGTTTTTATTGTTGTCCCATCCTTGTGGACTATTCCGTAGGATACTAGGCAAATCTTTCCTTGTTTGTTGCTTGTAACGATAGTCGCATCTGCTATGGACTATTCCGTTGGATGTTAGATGAATCCTTCTGGTTCATGTGTGTCTCTTTCTGGGTGGTACTATTACCTCTCACTTAGAGGCTCACTCTTCTCCCCCCTTTGTAGTAGAAGAACCTCAACACAGTTACAACTGCACACTCTCCAGGCACACCTCCCTTGCTTTTCGAAGACACCATTGCATCACTCTCTTGTGTTGACAGCTAGAACCAAGGAAAATCTTTAAGGATTTGGAAATCAGGCCTTTATACCGGATGGGACTCCTACACGAAACAATTTGAGGTCTGATTGGGACTTCATATCGGGGAGATCCCTAAATGTTGGCGGGTCCAACACCGTCAACACTTATGGCACTAGAAGGAGGGAAAATAGTATTTTATGGTTGATAGACCCACCAACCCCATCATTCCATATTCTGGTCAGGACAACAACATTCATTCCACCTCCCCTACTCCTTCTTGTAAAGTTGGTGACTCTTCTCAACCCAGGCCTAAACGTGATATTTCATACATTCAAATTCAGGCCATTCGCCCCATCACCCGCCAATTTGAAAAATTTGTTGGATTGTTTCTGCGAGTAATCAGTCTTCCTTATTCTCCAAAGAATAACAATACCACCTCCACATGGATAGTATCTAGACTGTTGAAGACATGGTTCTTTCCACTCTTGAAGAATTAGAAAATTCTATGGAAAGGGAGGAAGAGCCCCCACTCTTTCATGGTGGTGACGAAGGCAACACTCTACTCTCAGGTGCAACTTTCAGTGGGACATGCGGAGAAGAAGAAGAAGAGGAAGAAGAGCCATCAGACTATAATAAAGAAGAGGAGGACAATGAAGAAGAATACATGGTAGACAAAATTTTTGATTGGATGACTGAGGGCCCTCTTGCACTTACGAGTGTCATACACAAGATGCCAATGAATTCAGAGAATCTGTTAACAAAGTATGACCCTAACAAGGCAGTGAAGGTTGAAGATCATTTGGACGAATTTTACCTACATCTGCAAACACTTGAGGTATGTTACAACGATGTTTCATGTAGACTTTTCCCATGTACTTTGGATGGTAGAGTAGTTGTATGGTATCACAACCTTCCTCCAAACTCCATCCAAAATTGGAGGGGGTTCAAGAATATATTCCTTGGAAACTGTGTTGATGATAAGACCCCCACCATGTTATTGAAAGAGCTCGATAATATTAAGATGGATAAAAAGGAAAAAGTGAAATATTTCAACTAGAGGTTCGATAGAATCTTGAACAAATTTCTGGAAAACGCAAAACCTCATGACTCCATCACCATATATTACTACACTTCTGCCTTTCCAACAAGTATTATGTAGTTTTTAAAGCGAACTGCGAAACATACATTGACAAAAAATTACGAAAGAAGCTATCATTGCTGAGAAGGAATTGCAAGCTATTGGAGTCATCTTAGATGATGAACCAACAAAAGACTCCAAGGACACAGGTAAGAGATCTCAGGTCTCTGTGAGCAAGGCTAAAGAGAAAGAACCAATTGATCTTGAAAGTCTGACTCATCTTGTCAAGTCTCTGTCCACTGAAATGGTAGAACTTAAACAAAGGACAAGTGGTACCACCATGAGTAGAAAGCCTCCCAATTTTAACTCGTTCAAAAGGATTGTAACTTCTAGAAGTGGTAGTAACCAGCCAACAAAGTTTGCGCAAAATTCCAATGTTATCCTGAACATTAAGAAGATGGGAACATATCAATATTGCATGTTTCATCAAGAGCATCATTCATAAAAGGCATGCCCATAATGGAATCAAGCCATGAGCATGATGGATACGTATCTTGTTGATTCGTTCATGGTTGAAGAGCAGACAGAGCCTGATGAAGGAAAGGAAGACGTTATTGCAGTTGATGAAGCTCTAAGTGTTGAGCATGCAGTGAACATGTTCAATTGTATTCTCACATCCCAAAAGAATATTGTCGATAAGCATCCTCCGAGTGACGGTCTGACAAAGAAGCAGAACAACCGGTACAACCTAATAAGCCAAGGGTCGGCCACCAAAATTGAGTTGTTGAAGTAGAAATTCAAAGAAAACTTGTTAAGGAAAAATCAACCCACTGATTAACTCAACGCAAAATGCTCAGAGCAAGTCCTAGAAAGTAGTCTCAACAAAAAGTGTTTCTGACAGCAGTAAGGACAGAACCATCCCTCCAGAAACCACAAACCAAGTTCCATCCATGAACACTTTGTTCAGTCTTCCTGCTATGGATTATAACATTGTTAATGATATGAAGAAGGTTTGTGCGAACATATCCATGGTGAACTAACAAAGATCATGAGCCAGTGGGACATCCTTCTACGGGTACTTGGGCAAACCTCTTCAGGTAACGCTGCCTCTTCGTACAAGGGATCTAGTAAGTCTCCTGATACTCTCACATATGTACTTAATGCACTTATGATGGATGCAAACACACTCTGCCTGTCGTTATTGTTAAATTTTGAAATCTTCAATTTCAATGTACACAATTGCTTGGTTGATTCTGGTGCATTGGTGAACGTCATGCCATTATTTGTTGCTAAGAAAATCAATGCTAAATGGGAAAAGGTAGATGCACATAATTTTCAGCTGGACAAGACTCATGTCCAGGAAATTGGTGAACTCAGAGATGTCATTATCCGCTTATCATCCGATGGGCGAGTCCACCAATGTATCAACATAGTGATTGTGGACATTTCGAAAGAATACATAGTGTTGTTGAGTAAAGATTGGTCTAGCAAGTTGTAAGGGTAATTTCCATAGAATGGTCACACATAAGGCTTATGTACAGGGGAAGAAATAATCAAACCTGGGTAGAATCACAGAGATATAAGAAACACATTGTCACTCCGTTGAACGGGCACAGTGAGCTAATGACTTTTACAGATTTTTTTTCGGCAATTACTTTCTTGAAACTCAACTGGGGTTTTATCTTGCATTTCCATCCCCAGTTCCACCAGACACAATTGGATCTTCTTCCTTGTCCAACTGGCGATAATGAACTTTGTACAGTTAGTAGTAGTAGTAATATTGTAGTTCACAGTCTGTCCACATATGATGTTTGGACTATGTACTTCGATGGTTCCAAAACATAGGAGGGCTCTGGGGTTGGTTGCATTTTAATAGACCCGTTGCAGAGAAAGCATTTGATCTCTAGCCACTTGGAATTTGAGTGCACGAACAACACTAAAGAGTACGAAGCACTCATCTTAGGCTTGAAAAAGGCCATTGACCTCAACGTTGCCATCTTGAAAGAGGTAGGTGACTCAGAAATCATGGTGCGACAGGTACATAACACCATACATTGTGTGTCACCTCATCTTAAAATTTATCAGCAAGAGGTATGACGTCTTATCTCACATTTCCAAGCTTTTAATATTATTTTTGTTCCAAGAATGCGTAATGCAGCTGTGGATTCATTAGCAAACACTATTGCTAGGATGTCACCATTGAGGGATGATTTTCTATTGAAATTATTTATAAACCTTCCATCCTGGGTAATATCACTAATTTATGCGTTTTTTATGATGACCAACAGATATTGTGTTTCATGGCGAACGTTGACATGTTCAAAGACGTAGCGATCGATGAGGATGGGCACGAAAGGGCTTTACAAGATGCAACCAATGAAGTAAAGGAAACCTCATCCCCAAGGGTGTGGTATTGTTGGAAAAGTTGTATGATCTGCAGAACTGCTTCCGGGGACCTGTCAATGCCAAGACCCACAGTTCCACTCTGTTGCACGAATAGATCAACTTAGGAACTGATAAGGATCTGAAACATGTCAATCTCGGTACTTGCTGCACACCACAAGAGTGGCAAGATTTCATCTGCTTATTCAATTAGTACCATGATGTATTTGCATGGATGTATGATGAACTCAAGACATATGGCATGTGAATCATCCAACACGTGATACCGATTAAGGAAGGGTCCAAGCCATTCCAACAGAAGTTGAGGAAATTACATCCAACGCTTGATCCTCTCATACAAAAAGAGTTGAGAAAATTGTTTGATGCTCAGATCATATACAGAGTGCGATACTCGATGTGGGTGTCAAATTTGGTCCTTGTAAGGAAGAAGTCTGGGGAGATCCACCTGGTGTATATTTTTGGAATCTAAACTGTGCCTCGGAAAAAGACAACTAGCCCGTGTCATCCATGGAGAAAATACTGCAAATAGTATCGGGGTCTGAAATGTTTTCTCTATTAGATGAATATTCAGGATATAACTAGGTTCTGGTTGCGGAGCCTCATAGACTCAAGACAACATTCAGAATGAAGTGGGGCATGTTCATGTTTCGACGAATGTCATTTGGGCTAATCAACATTGGTGCAACATTCCAACATGCTATGGACATCGCCTTCCGCAGACTCATTGGATAGAGCGTAGTAGTCTATCTTGATGATGTAATAGTATTATCCAAACAAAGGCTAGACGATCTATACCACTTGAAGAAGATTTTTGAGCAATGTCACAAGCATAGGATATCCTTGAATCCTAAGAAAAGTATCTTTGTAGTGTCTGAAGGTAATCTCTTGGGACACTTCATTGCTAAAAGTGGGATCAAGGTCGACCTAGACAAGGTCAGGGAAATCATGCAGATTCCCTTCCCAGTGAATAAGAAATACATGCAGTCTTTCTTGGGGAAGATCAACTTCCTCCACAAGTTCATCTTCGACTATGCCCAAATTGTCAAAACAATATAGGAGTTGGTGAAGAAGGACATAGTTTACAAATGGGATAAAATGGAAAAGTATGCATTTTACCGTATCAAGTAGGCTATAGTAGAAGCACCCACATTTTACAGCCCAGACTTCGGTAAAAATTTCTTGCTCTACACTTTTACTTATGATACCTCTCTTGTTGTTGTACTCACTCAGAAGGATGAATTGAAAAATGAACGGCCTATCTCCTTCATGAGCGCAAGTCTCCAAGGACCAAAGCTTAACTACCCTACCATGGACAAACAAGATATTTAGTGTACAAGGAAATAAAGCACTTTAGGCCCTATCTATTAAAGAACCATTGTGTTATCTTTGTCCCACACCCAACAGTCAGGTCACTACTTTTTCAACAAGAGTTGGGTGAAAGGACAGTGAACTTGATGACCAAGTTACAAGAGTATGATCTAGAAATTAAACCAGTTCACACAACCAAGGGTCATGGTCTTTTCCAACTAGCAGGAGAAGCAGTAAATGCGAAATAGGAAGAAGAAGAGCTTGCAGGATGGGAGAAAGAGATTGAGATGTATAACGTTGAGCGAGCCTCCCCCACCACAAGAATAAACTCTTGGTACATGGATGTGCAAAAATACCTTGAGCAAGACACAACGCCCTCTCACTTTTCCGCACGGTAGAAGAGGAAAATCAAACTTAAAGCATTATCTTATCAGTTGGTGCATGGGGTGTTGTTCAGAAAGCACCACACCAGAGTACTACTTAGGTGTATGGAGGCGCACGATTCAAAAAAGGTATTGCGTGATCTCCACAACGGACTAGCTAGGGGACACTTTGTAGGCAACACTACAACACATAAGGTTATGCGGGCTTGGTTTTACTGGCCCACATTACTCAGATATGCCCATTCTTATGCTCACAAGTGTCCAATCTGTCAAAGGTGAAACAACATAAACAAGAAGTCAATAACCCCGCTGCAACCCATTGCAGTGGAAGAACCTTTTCAACAATGGGGCTTTGACATTATTAGGGAAATTTTCCTACACTCATTAAAGAAGCATAGCTACATCTTAACTACTAAAGATTATTTCACGCGGTGGACAGAATAATTCGTTCTCAAATAGGTGAACGATAAGGAAGTCATTACATTTCTGCATCAAAACATCATTTCCAGGTTCATCCTTCCTACATCACTTGTTTTTACAATGCAACATGCTTCTCATTGTTAATACTTTATGATTTTGCATTGGAAAATGGTATCATATTGAAGCATTTAGCTAATTACTATCCCCAGGGGAATGGTCTTGCTAAATCCACGAACAAAAACCTTATCTACATCATAAGAAAGACCATATTATCCGAACATCGAAACTGACACTCTGCTTTGGTGAATGCCTTATGGGTTGATAGAGTCACACAAAAACCTTCCCTGAACACCTCCCCTCACTTCCTAGTGTGTGGAAAATAAGCCATCCTCCTGCCGAATATCTACTTGCCCACTCTCCGACTATCACAAGAGTCTCAAGGCAAGCCATGTATATTAATTCAACATAGGATGGATACTCTTGATAAGCTACAGGAAGAAAGGTTGAAATTCAAAGAAAATTTTTCACTTCACCAGAGTCATATCAAGAGGTGGTTTGACAAGTCTGTCAGTAAAAACAACTTTAGTGTGGGTGACTTAGTCTTAAAGTGGGACAAAGCCCACGAGGACATAGGAAAACACATTAAGTTTTAGTCCCTATAGATTGGGCCATTAACAGTACATGTAAAGCTTGATTGGAACACATATCATCTTCAATCACTTGATGGGAAGATTGGAACACATATCATCTTCAATCACTTGATGGGAAGATTGGAACACATATCATCTTCAATCACTTGATGGGAAGATTGGAACACATATCATCTTCAATCACTTGATGGGAAGATTGACTCTCTCCCTGTCAATGGCCAAGATTTGAAATAATACTTTCAATGAAAATTTGGGGTTGTGCCCTACAATATGTGCATAGTTTTTTCTTTTGTTCTTTGTTGTTTGTTTGTTTGTTTGAATTTTTTTTGGTTTCCGTTATGTGGATATATGTTCTGGATGAATATGTTCTATAGATGCTTCATCCAATGTCCTTTCCCTCAACTGGACCCCATTGCCTCCAAAGACTGCGCAATTATGTCCTTCAAGCCTCCCTGAGTTTCACATTACATAGTCTCAGAGCCCAAGCTCTCCCCCTGTCTTCTAGAATTGCGCAATGCATAGTCATTGGGCCCCTCTCCCCATTCTGTGACTTGTCCTAAGCTCAATTCATGGATAAGAATGCATCATCTTAGACTAGGGGGTTTCCAGATTGATGTTGTCCCGTCATGAGTGAATTCAGGGAACGAGTACACTATAAAGTCATGGCGAGATGATGAAGAAGGAGAAGAAGGAGAGAATCATTCCTAAAGAATCTTTTTCACCTAAACTCACAAGTGGATCTATCAAGAGGAAGCAAGGGGACACAATTTTTCAACTATTATCCAAGACTTAATATCATTGAAGAATCTGCATCACCAAGCCATTCGAAGGAGAAGAAAAATCATATCCAAGAAGACATCCAACACTCAACAGCTACAGTTACTTGACATTGCCAAATTGCTACAGTTACTTGAGTGGTCATATGTCACATCACTATTATGGACCATATATATTATATTCAAATGTATTGTAAAGGGGAAGTCCAAAGGACACACATGAATATGAAGATTCATGTGAGTTGAAAAGTCATAGGGATTTGAACATTTATGAGGGTAGTCAAAGAGTCACAAGGGGAAAGCATCACCCCTTGGTTATATATACCCCCTCATTGTATGAGAAAATGATTTTTCACCTTGGCTCCTCCCACAAGGCATTATAGAGATCAGCTAGTTCTTTGAGTAAGGAGTGGGTCCAATGTCCCACTACTGGGGCTAGTGATGTACATTGCAAACATGTGTCTTGTAATTTTTGTTTAATAACAAAAGCCTTTTAAGGCCAACACGTTCTTCATGCATGGACTATGAATGTTTGTAAGATTATTGTGTGGACGTTTGTATTTCATGTTTTCTTTCACATGTACTAAGATAGTTGAACTATTTTGGTTATTTTAGTGCTTATCTTATTTAGAATGTGTTGTAATGGTTGTTATTGTCGTCCCATCCTTGTGGACTACTCTGCGAGATACTAGACAGATATTTCCTTCTTTTTTTTTGTTGTAACGACCATCGCATCCGTTGTGGACTATTCTATTGGATGTTAAACGGGTCATCCTAGTTCATGTGTGTCTCTTCCTAGTTGGTACTATTACCTCTCACTTAGAGGCTCACTTTTCTCCCCCCTTTGCAGTAGAAGAACCTCGACACAACCTGCACACTCACTAGACACACCTCTCTTGCTTTTTGAAGACACCATTTCATCACTCTCTTGTGCTGACAGCTAGAGCCAAGGAAAATATTTAAGGATATGGAAATCAGACCTTTATACTGAATGGGACTCCTACACCAAACATTGTGAGGTCTGATTGGGACTTCATATCGGGGAGATCTCCTGAATGTTGGCGGATCTAGCACTGTTAACACATGGCTAAATTCGGATTTCAAGAATGATAATGAAAATCTTTGAACCTAAATCATAAAATGCAACAGTTGTCAGAAGCACAACTTTATCCTGCTAACCGCTGTAGCAATATGATGTCATGGCAAGTTATGATTTAACATTATAACTAACCCAAGTGACTATACAAATATGTGCCAATGATGACAAGACATGACCTTACTCGTGATGATTTGGTGAAACATGACCCTAGACTCATTTAACTCGACCTCTTTGACATAATTACATTTAATAATGAAAAAATTGTATTCTATACTATACCAATAGCTTGATCTCTACAAGATCATAGCAAGACCTATGTACATTTGCCAAAAAAAATTGAAAGACAACTTTTGTTTTCTAAATACTATAATTATAGGATACTAACAATATGGAAAGTGGCATGTATGGATTACCTTGGACACATTATTTCAATTAGTTCTTCCCAAGTAATGCTCTTCCTAAACCTTAAGGCCTTAGAAGAAGTCCCACTAGACTAGGGTCAAAGATTAACCTCCCTCGTGAAGTATGAGAATAAGAATGCAATCAAAATTGATCAATCATCCATTGTCCTCAGGATCCATATCAATATGCCCATTACATTGAATGCAACCACATAATTACAAGAATGGTTAAGGTACTTTCTGATAGATGACCCACCATCCTTCAAGAAGAAATACTAGATGGGAGTGTGATTTGACTAGAGAAATAAGTGGAGAACTCTAGCATAGTGGTATGCATTGATCATCATAGGGTTGTTGGATGGCTAGTTGTCAAAAGAGGAGAAAATATTCTCCTATGGGTTATCCACGTTTTGGTGGGTAATAGGCCCTAGAAAAAGGACAAAATAATACAAATCATCTTTATTTGGCTAAAACAAGGTATTATTGCTGAATAAATTTTGTTATGGTTTTCTAAAGTTTGTTTTTAATTAAAACTTGTATTAGAGAGGTAACCATGCATTTCACATGTAATATTAAATGTAAAATATATTATAATTAAGATAAAATGATAGAATTTGTTCATGATAAAATGAGTTATGGAACTACCATGGTATTTCAAGTAAGTTCATGAAATTGAATAACAGACTAAATTGTGGAAATTGAAAAACAAACAATTTAACCATTACAAAAGTTCACCTTTAAAGCTATCAAGCTTTTCACTTTTACTAACAATCAAAATTATAAATTAAAGAGAATGTGCATTTTTAAATATCACAAATTTGGGCCCTTGATAATGATTTGATAGATAGTAAGCAAAAATAGTTGTGGAATATACTTAAATACCAAGAGAAAAAAAACATAACTACACATTAAGTTGGAAAAAATGTGAATGCCAAGATGTTTAATAACTCAATACAATACAACCAAGGTCATAGAGGAATCATTATCGACTTCAAAAGATAGTGTTAGGGCACATAAGCAGTGTCACCCATGATGAATGTATAAAACCTCCTTAGAAGCAATTATTAAATGGAAATAAGGGTTAAAGGAGAACCGATGTTCCAAACCTAGAGACCACAATATAACGTAAGAGATACTCACTCTAATCACAAGAGGGGTCTATTATGACGACAAAAAAGCATTTGAGAAAATGAGAAAACTTTTTATTTTATTACCTACAATTAGAGTCATGTAGAAATTGCAGTCAAGACTGTCAGTGTGTACTAAGTGCTCCATGGTACATAATAATGATAGATTTTCACATTCTAACAAAAAGATACACAACACCAATGGTGGACTTGCACATTTAACCAAAAGATGCAAACCAATTATGTCAGTGAGTATGCTTTCTAGTGATAGCATTGATAGAGTTTTACACTTCAATAAAATGACAATATTAGTGTGGTGATGATAGGCATTAGGTTAGTTTAATTGAGATTATGAGTGTGGATCATGTTGTTCCTTTAATATAGTTTTTGGCTAGGAAACTATGCCAAGGAATCAGGATGTGTGCTTTTTTTGAAAGGAGGGTTGTTATGGATTAAATTCTTTGCTTAGATTCCCCTCCAGATGTTTAACCAAAAGGATTGATTTCAACCATAACAGGTAAAAAGTAAGCTGAAAGTGATGAAAGAAGACTAATGAAATATAACATATTACTTCAACATTTGCTTGAATATATTAGCTATCTCGTAAAATAGAAAATACATAGAATGAATTTCCAATGGCTTGACAATAGAACTAATTTTAATCACATGAAGTTGAGGCAACAATCAATGGTTGTAGCTAAATGATATAAACAACCTGGTCATAGCATAAATCTCAATATTAAATATAAGTTTGTCAGGATAAATAAGAGAATTTGATCCTCAACTTAACTTATCAGGCATTTCATATAACTTTAAAATGTTCAGATGAAATAGATAATGAAACTTGCTAGATACAAAAATCCTCAAAGAGAAAAAAAAATCCATATGCTGAAATAAGAATCATTTAATTAAAATTTTCTAAAGGTAATGTCTTTGAATACAATTTACAAGTCTTTTTCCTCCAAAATCCAACCCTCTACATGAGTTTCTTTTTAGAATTTATCCAAAATTACAAAAAACAACATATTGTTGCAAAAACAAAAATTTGGGATCTAAAGATTAAAATATACAATGTCTTCATAGTCCAATCATGAGGTGTCATTTGTGTTATTTTACTGGATTTTGTTGCATAGGTTGAGAAATTCATGGAGGTAAGTTAGTCAACCGCTCTGATTCAGATTGGGTTGGATAATTATATGACATTGGGTTTCTTTAACCCGCATCCAACTTAGCGTATTTCTAATATGTTGGTATAATACGAAAAAACATTTTGACCTATCAATGAATATAAAAATCATCCATAATTTTCTCACTAGTACTAGCCTCATTTTAATTCTCCATTCATATCAGAAAACTTGCTATCGTTAGTTCCAAACTTTCATAATGAGCTTTTGTACACATTTCTAGGTAACAATATTCCATTTTCATCCCTGCATGAAGGTATTCCACTATTTAAAATATTAAACTTAGTGTTGAATGATTCTACCTTCTGTGGACTTATTTGTATTTATCCTATACCTGTTGTACAATATTCCTCTTCGTGATAACTTTGTTAGTTTCCATATCATATTAGTTAGGTCATTAATCCCCAATCTTTTGAGATGTTCTCTGCTTCTGGAACTAAGAAATTTAATTATCTTGGCTTATCTCCTATTTAAGGTTGAATTTGATCAAGAGCTTCTTTAGCATTTCTTAACAGCTATGCTTCTTCTCAAGCATTTCTCAAGTTGCATGTGACATCAAGAGGATATTTTTGAAGAGTGAAGTGCATAAAGATTCAAGGAATATGAACAAGAAGATGATTCACTAGTATCAAATGGCCACGTTGGTGATTAGTACTCAAATCATTCAAAGGAGATGTAATCTACAAGTTAATTTTTTTTTTTTTTTTTTTATTAAAACTGTAGAAGAATAGGCCATCTATATTCTAGTTGTTCAATTGCAATCTCTGGTGAGAGAGATATTGAAGAAGTTGAAAGTGAAATAAACTTTGGATTTGAATTAAGTAGTTCTTCTACTAAATTAAAAGATCTAGATGAAAAGATATGTTTTAGAAGGTCGCTCATATCTAATACTGAGGAGATATAGAGGCTTACAATCACAAATCAGAAACTGGAAGCTGAGAACCCAATACAGTAGGCACCTGAGAGGAGGGGTTAGGTAAACCACAGAGAATAATGTTGAACCAACCAAACTATGGAGGTTCGACCACAGAGAGTATGACGATGAACTTGATTTCCGATACAGCATTGGGCTATCGGTTACACAAGGGAAAACGGATCAAAAGGCTTACAAAGTCAAACGCTTGCATAAGATGAGTCCAGGACTCCCATCCTAGTATGACGCTCAGGGTACTAGCTTCACTTACGCTCTGCTTTAGTGTACTCTCCTGTTATTAATGGAAAATAAGACCAGTTGTCTATATTTTAGAAAATTAAAAATAATTTTGAGTCTTGGATGACATTCAAAGTAGCCAAAGTACCCCTCATGGTAAGACCATTTTGGACTTTAATAAAGAAATAGCTCAGCAACACAAAATTCAATTGAAGAGTCAGTTGAGATCTAATTTCTCTCATGGATCAGACAATGTTACTGCTATAGTGAATGATAAAGCCAAAGGTAAATTTCCCCTCAGGTGTTTTTGTTGTGGTAAAGCAGGAAATTATGCTTTTAAGTGTCTAGAAAAAAAATCAATTATAGCAGAAGAGCAAAAATAAGGGGTTTCAGCCGCAACAAGGAATTGCTCGAGGCAGTATCTCAAACATCCACAGGCAGAGGTAATTTTTCCCTCAAGGAAAAAGTCTTCATAGATACTGGAGAGAAAGCAACAATCCAAGAAATGGATATGTTAGTAATGACAGAAGATATGGTAAGAATAACTCCTTTGTCCCCTTCTTAAAACGTGTTGATTTCTATAGGTGTGGAAATTATGGGCATGTCATTGTCGCATGTAGTTTTGGAAAGAATAGATCCCCTTCTCAGACCAATTCAAATAGAGGCATGGAGTGAATTAAGGTCCATCAAGGACATCGTTATGATGGCATGCTAAAAGGAGTAAAAAGGCAACAAATATCTTATTTATGTTTCAAATAGAATCAAACAATGAATCTACCTGAGTTCTATATTCATGCGGTTGATATATTTAGTATCAGCTGCAAAATTATAGATCTCAAGCAGACACAAGAAGCAGCATACCAATTAGTGCTCCAACACAGATCAAGAAAAAAGTGAGCTCAGAGAAAGAAGAACCAAAAGAGATATGCAGTTTAGGTTTAATTGATAAGAAAAGGAAGCATGACCAGTGGTACAAATGATCAGGTTGTGGCAAAAAGTCACTAAGACAAGAAAAAGGACAAGCTTAGAGCAAGTTATTAAAAGATGGTGTTGAGCTAGTCAAGACTCAACATACCAAGGTGTGGAAGAAAAAGGGAGATAATATACTTAGGGGGAGTAGATCCCTTGTCCCTCTTCATTGAAAAGGCGGTTGGTTTCAAGTGAACCCAGAAATATTAGATGCAAGGAGCAGAAAAGGATATACTAAAGTAATGCATTTGAAAGGTTAGAGGAAGATTGTCCTTTTAGTTTTAAATAGTTCTCGGACTAGTGTTGTTGTTGCATATTGATTTTGCTTGACTGAACAAAGTTTATGTTGCAGGGTATGATGAGTAATAATATTATTGTGTTGGTAAATCTATTGATCAAAATTGATTATAAGGGTTTATGCTAGATAAACTTATGATTAACAATTAGATCATAATTTATTGTTGAGCTCTATATTCATGAAGGAACAATAGTAATTTTGAATGCAAGCAAGGAAATGAAGGCATCAACTAAGAGGGAGTTTCACATATAGAAATAGAAGGCAATCATCCAATTGATATCTTTGGTACAATTGGTATCAACAAACAACCCCTATCTAGAGCAACTTGATCTCAAGGGGAGTCAAGAAGTATGGAGTACGATTAATGGTGTGATTTGCAGGGTTGATGGAATCCATAATTGAGAAAACAATGATGGAACAAATGTACTAAAGTGTTGGTCTGCGAAATAGATCCATAGAAGACAAAGTTTCTTGAACAATTGTATGCTTATGTTTTCACGGTTGGTGTGTTTGGTTGAGAGAGTTCATGACATATGACTGTGATATGCCATGTAATATGTGGTTATGCACTAGGTATGCCAAGGCAGAGCGATGAGCATTGGAATGAGTTGAGTAACCCTATATTGTAGTTGTTGTATATTTCATATTTCAAATAGTGTGATTGCAAGGAATCGTTGAACATATGTTGCAAGGAGTAGTTGTTGATGTCCATTGTTGACAAGTTTATGTATGGTAGTTGTATTGATTGTACAAGTTGATCCTGCACTATTGTAGGATGACAAAGTTGAGGTCATTCATGATGTATTTATTCCATAAGCTTTATATTACATATGTTGTTGATATTTATGTTGAGTAAAATATATGGTGATGTATGTAGGAGTCTGCTTCCATTAGGTTTTTTTCTCAAAATAAAGTATCATATTGAGCCGATGTATTTATGTATGGTTGAGAAAAGGTTTTGGTGAGTCAAAGTCTGTTGTCATTAGTTGGTATATATTTAATTCACTTGTGTTAGTCATGCATAGGAGAGATGTTTGTTGATTCTATAGGTCATTGTGCATAAGTCCAAGGAGAGTAGCATTATTATAATTGTAGGCCTAATTGAGACTTAGACCAATAGGAATGAGTGTGCTTATGGCTCATTTGTACAAGTGCACAAGTTGTTGATATCATAAAACCCCTAGCAAGAGTGACCTATTGAATATCTAAGGCAAAGATTGGAAGTGATTACTCACACTTTTCTCAACTAAATCTTCTCCATAAGGCAGAGGGCAGTTGTTTAGATCATATCAAAGATTGAAGAATACATGAACACATCAAGATGACTTAACATAAGTGCAAAATCAATAAGTGTTGTCTAGGTAAATCCTCTCTACGGACATAGACAATCCCTCTAGCCCAATGAGTGGGACTAGCAACCAACGTGACAATGTAGAAAATTTCCTAAATTACAATCGAAATGAGAGAAGAGGAAGGAGACCTACCTCGTTCTGATGCTATAACACACTCCTTTGTTGAAGATATTGATCTCTTGCTCCTCATGCTCATCCCTACTACTCACAGTGTTTGAATATCTGCACAAGATGCCAAAGACACAACAAAACATACAAGTGCAACAAGCATAATCAAATGTAATCCACTTAACAGATCAAGGAACATTAAGATAAATGATGCATTGACATAGACATTTATGGAAAGTGAACCAATAGTTGTATATATTAATGAATAAAAGAGGAAGCATACAACCAAAGCCTTGATGTTAATAAGCCTTCCTTGAGTGAATGTCCAAGTCCAAGCTCAAGCTCTCCAAGCACTCCTTCTCTAAGCCAAATGAGTAGCATGTAGGCACCATCTTAGCATAAGAGTGCAAATAATCAGAGACCAACCATTTGGGAATGGGAGAGGATGAATATATAGGTGGGAAGAGAGAGTTAGGATCTCTCCAAATATGGTGTAAGGCCCTCATCTCAAGGAGGAAGCTCATAGGGATAAGATCAAAGGGAAATATTCAGAGAATTCAACCACATCCACAACAAACAACCTCTAGCTCGTCATTCTAGAAGCCTCTAGATCACAAAGCTTCTCGTTCTCTTTGGGAAAACTTGCCTTTTAGGGATCAATGTGAGTATCCAAGTAAAATTTGTGCTACCAGCGCAAGGCTAGTATAGTGAAACTCGCCATCAGCACGAGTTGTCAGTGTCACGGTCGCGTTGAAACTAAAATTAGGGTTTTGAGCTTACTTCTTCAGGGAAGGCTCAAGGCATGTTTTCCTTAAGTCTTAAGGGAGGATCTGGAATGCATATCAGGATGGGTACACTGCATAATTTCCAAGTTTCGGGCACTCCGGGGTATGACACATGGAAGTGTAGGAGGCGTGACACAATATTGTGTAACAGATGCCCCCTAAAGCATGAAGGCAGAATAGGGAATGATGGCTGAGATGCTTTAAGAGCTTTTGTAAGGACGAGAATAAACACTGTTAAGAGACCTACAAATCAAGGACGTATATACATATACATATATGATATCAAAACATGAATCACGGTATGGAAGAATCCATCCGAATAAAAAGGATCGTCTGGAAGTCTAAGATCCAAGGTATGGACGCAACCACCCAATATAGAAGGATCATCGTCATCATAAATATAAGGCCCCATGGTATGGTCGCAGCCATCTGTATAGAAGAAACATGTATACAATCATGAACAATACATAACTCCATGCAACCTGAGTTATAATAGACAAAACTCAGGGTCTTGCGCTCCATCCCAATCCAATGAAATTACGAATTCTAACATGCGAATGAATATGTCGAAGTCGAACATGCTAGAAAACCACCTGATTACTGACCAATGATGTGGACCATTAACAGGCATGATAGAAACTACCAATAATGACGATGGCCCTCAAGGTACAAAAATACAATTAGTGAATGTGAAAATGAATCTGAAGTTGAACACTCATGGAATCATCTGATCGAAGGTCAATGATGAAAACCTGTCGTTGGATGCGAAGAACTTGCCATTAAGGCATGAAAGATCTAAGGTACTGAAAGGGGGTCTCTAAGTTATATTCCTGGATAATGAGCTCAATTCGACAGGAAGTGACCCGTCGAAGGAGGGCCATAGTGATTCCCCCATCATTGACATGAAACAAGGAATAAAGTGGAAGAAATGAGTATGATCCAAGACTGTAGTCAGACAATGTATAGGTAATAAATTGCAGATAGGACTTCTCTTGAACATCGACGACATAGCTTCGGAGTTTGGCAACATTTGACTCAACATAATATCAAGGGTCATGATGACGGAGTGGAATAGTCAGATGAGAGGAAAAATGGATCACCCTAAACCAGAAGGACAAGTGACTAAGTGAGGATATCCCAAACCCAACACGAGAAACATATGAGTGTCATGTTCAAGAGCGACATGTTTCTTACACAAGAGATGTTTCACTTTCATTTTTCCACACTATTTCTAGCGAGTACCCCAATTATTTGTAATCACAAGCTTGAAGGGGATAGCATATGCTTGTCGTATAAGTTAATTCTTCGAATGAATCCATCCTAGTAAGTTTTACGAGCCCTAGGAAGGAGAAACTTGGTCTCATTATGGTGACAAGTCTTTCGCCGTTTAATTTTTACGACTTCGATGAAAGAATAACTATGTGTGTTTTTCATATTTAGAGAGTTTGAAAAAGAGACGAAAAAGAAAACTCCATCATGTCCCTTTTCATAATTTGTCTCTCAAACTTGAAAAGGTAGAAAACAATATTCAAGAGAACATCTTGACCATGTCGACCAAGGTGTACCTTTTTTGTAAGTAGTCAATCCCAACTTGAAAAAGGGGTAAATGTATACCGAGATGACGTCAATTCATTTAATTTAAAAAGTTTGAAAACACAAGTACTCAGCTATCTTTTCATATTTCGAGAGTCATAAAAGAGCGTAAAGATGACTCCAGGGGAGTTCCTTTTTCGTTTATTTTTAACAAGTCTGAAAAAGAGATAAAACAAAAACTCGTTGAATCGGTAAAAAATAATCATTGTAACTACCAAAAAGAGGTTGTAACTGCACAAACACAACCACACATCACTGATATTGAGAAAAATAATAAAATATAGGCAAAAATGTGTTTAAAAACTTATAAAAGACCAAAAGTGAAAATATTTTTACCATTTCACTTGGAGTAAATTGGAGAGTGCATTTTACCCCATTTTCCTTGATTCTTTAGGCAAGCAGTGTGGGAGATCCAGGGCACCATTTCACAAACTGTCAGCTGCAGGTAAGATCTCTTCCTTTTCTCTTGCTTTTCATACTTATTTGATGCCATTTCATAGGATTTTTGGCTGGTTAAGGGGAGAATTTTTATTTTTAAAATCAGGGGTGATCAGCGTGAGTCTGGTCATCAAATCTGCGTTGATCGCCCCTAAGCCCAAAAGGCTCTTGTGCTGCCAGCGTGAAAATAATTCAGACAGTTGTGTTGGACACATAATGGAAAATAGAAAGAGAAATCCTCTCTCTTGATCGGTTTTTTCAATATTTTGATCCATGGAAAGGCATTTAAATGATGTGTATGGGTTGTTTGCAAGAGATTTCGACAAACATTGTTTGTCGAATGGAAGGAAAGAGGCCATGAGGCAGAAGATCACCAAGCTGCCCAAAGTTTTGAATGTGTCAATGCTTTGAGGGATTGCAGGTTACTGAAGTTCTTTTGAACCCGAGGACTCAGAGCTCAAAATGAGTTGTTACACTATCTGATCAGACTATGGGATGTTGATCGAAAGATATTCATCATTGGAGATCAAGAACTAGAGTTGGAAGTAGTTGATATCTACTTCATCACTAGATTGTCCAGAAGAGGGGAGAGAGTCCAACTCTTTGGAGCTCGTACTGGAGGTGAGAGCACCAACACCTTGATCAGAAGGCATTTCCCAAGTGCAAAGACAACTGTGAGTGGGAAGGTGAAGATAGCAACCATCGACAATCTTCCCTTGAGGATGATTCTACACACCATGGCCCGTATAGCTGGGGTACAGGCGATGCATGAGGCAATGAAATCACAATTCCAATACGCAGTGGATTGCCTTTCTCCGACATTGTTCAACTCGTGCGAGGGACTGCAGGTCAACATGAAGAGACAACTGACCAAAGGCAAGTTGGAAAACTTGAAGCAGTTCGGCTTTGGATCAATTTCGGTCACTTTCTTTTTGGAGCGTGTGCCCCTATTTCAATACTAGTGGGTAGAGGTGGACGACCCATCTCCACAAGATTCGAGGTTGCTCAGATGGAGTGAGATCATGCCTCGAGGAGGGGGAGGTCAGCGGATGCATTTCCCTCCGCCATTCTTTGGTTGGCTGTACCAACAACTGATCGTCATGGATGACTATGCCTATGCAGGCACGAACTTTAGAGGAGATCCAGATCTGCCTCTACCACTAGATGCACAGTGGACCGATGCAGGTAAAACTCATTTTTTTGGAATTTTTCAAGTTTTATGATTTTTTTGTTTGAAGTGTATCTAAGAGTTTACTTGTGATCATTTTGCAGATGTAGGACCGGAAAGGCCTCCTGGCATGTCACCAATAGCACGGCAAGTAGCACATCAGATAGAGGAATCTCCATACTAGGAAGGAGTAGATCCTATGGTAGAAATGGAACGAAATCTCGAAGTGAGTACGCGGAGAATTCTAGAATATGTGACTATAGATGACGCGCCATTGACATACCAAAGGCATACAATAGGAGTGTCTATGAGACTGCATTAGTTGTTAGGATGAGTGATTAGAGAAATGTCATGCTATTGCGAGCATCATGTGGGTGAATAGCCTTTTTCTAGTCGTGTTTATCTACACTATTGTAGGCTTTAAATGCCATGCGTCTCAAAACACTTATTTTTTGAGATTTTGATGAATAAAATTTGACATACATATATATATATATATCAAGTATGTCAAAGTTTATTCATCAAAATCTCAAAAAATAAGTGTTCTGAGATGCATGGCATTTAAAGCCTACAATAGTGTAGATAAACACGACTAGAAATGTCTTTTTTTTTAAAAGTGATGCAAATGTTTATCTAAAACATAATTTTCTACTAATGCATTGGTTAATGTATTTAAATTTAGTGGAATGAGTTGATATGTGATATAATCAAAATGTATTTCCAGTAATCAAACACGTAGATACATACACAAAATTTGTGGATTTATTACTAGGTAATGACTATTTAATTTTAACACAATGAGTTGTGAATCTAACTTAAAAATTAAATTTCTAATTCTTAGAGCAACTGCTTTTGATAACAGTTCAATAACTACATTGTACTGGGCAATATTATTAGTTGTTCGTCCCAGGAAAATACCTTGTAAATTAATCAACTTGCCATTAGGGGCAAAGAGTTCCCAAGCCGTGGAGGATAAGTTCTGTGTGCTATGAAAAGAACCATCAACAAATCCTAATGGTTTGACGATATCTACAAACCGAGTGGAACACAAGGTAAGCAAAGGAAACATGTCTGTAAAGCAAACAATCACACCAAAAAATAAAAAACGCACACCAATGAATTCACACATTAATGTACAAAAGTAATTACACAGAACTCACACATAATACTTTTTCAAATAAATCATGTTGCGAGGTTGTGCTAACACATTACTTTTGTAGTCAACCAGCTCATAGGTGCCTTTTTGCAAGACACTTTTTACGATGTATGGACCATGCCACATAGGTTCGAACGTCCCAGATCCCAACTTATAGTTGGCTTGGTCATACAGCAATACCAAGTCACCTTCAGCAAAAACTCGTGGAGAAACAATTTGATCATAATGAGCTTCAACTCGTTTTTTTGTGCTTCAATCACCATCGCAGCGATACAACGGGTCTCATCAAAACTCTCGAGATAAAATAACCGCTCCTCTTCAGGTGAGGTATCGGGGAGTAACTCAATAACTAGTTTTAACGAAGGAATCTCACACTCGATAGAGAGTGTTGCCTCTAAACCATATACCAACTAGAATGGAATGAAACTAGTGGTTGTCTTAGCCGAGGTTCAATGAGCCCAAAGAGTCGAGAACAACATAAGATTCCAATCCTTTTTATGCTTCCCAATGGTACATTGAAGCATAGTAATTAAGACTTTATTAATCACTTCAACTTGGCCATTGGCCTGTGGGTAGTAAGGAGTTGAGCTATCATGGCGAAGACCCAACTGAGCAGTAAGCTCTAACATCATGTACTGACGAAAATGTGATCCATGATCAGTGACAATGGCTTGAGGGATGCCAAAACAGGCTATGACATGGTTAAAGAGGAACTGAGCAGCAGTTGTACCATCAGCATTATATGTGGGAATCTCCTCGGCCCATTTAGTAAAACAGTTGACAACAACGATGATATAGCCATGCCCCCTAGTTGAACAAGGGTTACATGTCATGAAATCTATTCCCCATTTATCGAATGGGCCAACAGTAACAACTGGGTGTGAGGGTGTTGGTGGGGCATGATATTTGCGGTTATAAATATGACATTCATGGCACTTTTGAACTGCCAAAATACAATATTTGAAGATAGAAGGCCAGAAATAACTGACGTGGAGGATCTTCTGAGCAGTGGCATAGCCTAACATGTGACCACCACATGCCCTGGAGTGGAAGTGATTCAAAACTTGTTCATCCTCTTCAGTGTTAGACATCTGCAAAGAATAGAATCCAGACTGACTCGGTACAACATACCACCAATAATCCGATAAGGTTGAGACTCATGCTGGATGTGGTGTCGGTTGGATCGAGATAACATGGATCGGAAAGTTTGGGTATGAAGATAAACAATGATATCTCTATACCATGGGTCGAGAGTGCTGATAAGAAACAAATTTTCATCAAGAATCTGCTCAGTAAATTCAGTAGAGGTGTTTGCAGAAGGAAGGGCGTAGATCAATTCAGCAAAAACAAGTGACTTCTTTGATTTGGAGGCAGTGAACTCCAAATCAAACTCTTACAGGATAAAAATCCATTTAGAGTATTTTCCCCCAAGAAACTCATGAGTCAGAATATAAGTCATGGGGTTACATTCATAAATCATCATGGTCTTCCATAGAAGAATATAATGGCAAAATCGTTGAACAACATGGACTGCTGCTAAGGTAATTTTTTCGACATGAGCATATCGAGTTTCTGTGTCAATAAGATTTCGACTTAAATAATAAACCACATGTTCATTGCTATTGTCATCATCCTAGACCAGCACCATAGCAATGGTATTGTCAGCCGCTGCGAAGTACAGGAAATAATCAGAGTGGTAGTCAAGGGGATGCAATAAAGGAGCATTGATGAGCGTTTGATTTACAACATCGAAATATTTTTGGGAAATTTCATCCCAAATGAATGGGATCCCCTGCTTGAGCAAGTGATTAAATCCCTTAGCAAGCTCAGTGTAATTAGGGACAAAGCGACGAAGAAAATTGGCCTTCCCTTGCAAACTCTGTAATTGGTACAACGATGAAGGAGGGGGTAGATTTAAAATAGCCTCAACTTTCAGATGATCTATTCAGATGCCTTCTTTGGACACAACAAAACTCAAGAATCGACCAGATTCGATGCAGAAGACACATTTATGCTGATTGAGACGAATATTATAGTGTCAACAATGTAGAAAATTGCTCGAAGGTGGTTTAGATGGTCACGACGCTTAGCAGAATGAGCCAGTAAGTCGTCTAGATAAGGTTGAACAATGTGTTTAATATCATGAAAAGCATATGACATTGCTCTCTGGAATGTAGCACCAACATTTTTTAGACCGAAAGGGAGCTTCTTATAAGCAAAAGTCCCCCATGGACAAATGAAAGCAGTCTTGTGTTGATCAGCGGGTAATATGTTAATCTGGTTATAACCAGAAAAACCATCCATAATAGAAAAGATATCACTCCTAGCAAAATCATCAATGATATGATCAATAAAGGGAGTGGGATAGTTGTCTTTAGGGCACGCATGATTGATATCGCACTAATCAACACAAACTTGGATTGTTCCTGCTTTTTAGTAAAAGGTACGATATTAGAAACCCAATCTGTCAATGGGATAGGGTAAATAAAACCATCATTTAGAAGTTTTTCAACTTCCTCCTTAATAGCAGCGGCCTTTCTAGGATGCACTAGACAGAGTCATCAACGAAGGGGCTTCGCATTAGGATACGTGGGTATTTCAAGGACCACAATAGATGGATCAATACCAGGCATTTCCTCATACAACCAAGTGAAGACATCGCGAAATTCTTTAAAAAGGTCAGTGTATAGCCCGATCTCTTCAGGAGAATAGGAAATCCCAATGTGAATATTCTCGAAAATCCTAGGTTTAATGGAAATGCCGATGGGCATGGTTGTAGTAATATTTCCCATATTACCTTCAGAAAAAACTTCGTGCACCAAAACAGGTGTTTGAAGTGGATGTGTCTAGTTATGAGAAACAAAAGCTTCAAGACATGAAGGAATCTCACTAAAATTTGGAAGAAATGAGGAATGATGATTGGCATCATTCCAAGGAGTTTCGTTAAGAGACATGACCTCAAGAACACTCTCTTTGGTGGGGAATATCTCGTTCAAGGGATCCAGAAAATACCAAGAACCAAGCCAAGGAGATTGTGAATACGTATCTAAGTGCATACTAAGAATAGTATGATTCTCTGAAGCGACCGTTGAAACCAAGACAACTTCTTGATAGGCTTGTTCGAAAGGACTTAGCAACATAGAATCACCAAAAGAATCAACCTGATCCGGAGTAGGGATGATCCATGGATCATTGGAGATAGAGATCATGTTGATTGAGGCGACATGTGGAGGTGGGAGAGAAAAATTTCCAATTAAAGAAGAATATTTGAAAAGACCTGCCCCCACACTCTCATATGGAATATCGGTATTTCCCACATATGGAACATTTCCATTTGAAGCACCGGAAGAGAAAAAGGACAATTAATCGATGGTGACAATTTTCCCTTCATGAGGAAAACGTAGCAACCAGAACAAAGAGGAAACCACACAAAACATGGCATGGGTCTAACTTCGCCCAAGTAGAAGGTTGTAATTCAGATTCGCATCTACAACTTCTACTTCTAACTCGAAAATTTTCCCTTCCAAGGTGATGGGAAAACTTGTCAGAATACCATAAGGACAAGAGCCTCTGCCATCTAAGGTGTTCGGGGACTAGTTGAGAGGTGGAAAGCGATGGCTTTCCAAATGAAACAAACATGATGCAAGTGGAAGCACCTTCATTAATTATAGTTTGATGAATCATTTTTCCTTTTATCATGACTTGAATAAAAAATGCAATCTGATGAGGAAGACGAGGAACATAGCTTTCTAGATCGAAAGTGATCAAGTTCAAATCGGCAGGATCGATGCCTCCTATAGCAGACAATAACGATTTTTGTTGTGTTGGACATGTTTTGAGAACTTCCAAGGCAAACATTGTTTAGGGTGCTTGAGCTAAATCTTCGACAATACTGTAATGGTGAGAGGCTCTATCATTCAGATTATAGGATGACTTCTGAAGCATACCTTTAGGAGGCAGTCAGATGACAGATTCATTATTACGTCTCTCGATATGGAGAGGAACAGAACTGGGTGGAGCGAAAGTATAAGGTGTATCAGTGGCTTCCTTTTCCACCGCTTGCTTTTGAGGAGTTTGATAATATTTCGACTGGGTGGCAACAAAGATAGGTTGTGTTCCCATTATGTAAACCTGAGAACCAGAAGAGGCAAAGGATTGTGGTTGGTCTACCAATTGAGTCTGTTGAGATGGAAATGGCTCTTTCAGTACAGTCAGGGTCCCTTTCAATAAATGACTAACTTCCGCATGACAGGGACAATCCCCAGTTGAAGCCAATGTTGTAGCATTTTTTGGTTTTTTTAAGTTAGAATTCAATTAGTCAAAAAATGAAAATATTTTTTCAAAAAATGTTAATCTAGGATATGGACAAAAAGAATTTTGAATAAAAAATGTTAGGAAATATCTTGATAACATGTCCATATCAAAGAAAATGTTAGAATAAATGCCCTAAAAATGAAGGCAAAAAATAAAATGTTAGGTTAGAGAGAAAAGAAAAAAGCAATAAACTATGAAAGTGTGCAAGTCCAAGTGCCACTACTTTTACTTTACTATGAAAAATAATGGCTGTGTGCAACTTGTCATAAATGTCACAACCCATGATAGTCAAATAGTTTAATCTTGACTAGTTCATGTTTTAAATTTCACGTTTATAGTTAGAGAATAAAGATCTAGCCAAATTGTTTAATCTTGGCAGATCAGTAGTTAGGTAGAGAATAATAAGGAGCTGGTTAGTTTAATCTGAGCCCTTGGATGTTATAAGGTTAGAATTAGATAGTTTTCTTTTCAAAAGAAAAATGAAAGAAAAGGGTCTAGTTTTCTTTTCAAAAGAAAAATGAAAGAAAAGGGTCTGCTAGTCTAAATGCACCCAATTAAGTGAAGAGAAAATGTTAGGGTAAGTAAACGGGTAGGTAGAAGAAAAGTTGCAGAAGTACATTTACCATGCTTGATCACGTGTTTCAGTGTGTAGGAGCAGTTATGAAAGTGAAAAGATGTTCACAAGTTGAATTGGTTAACTTCCCCTCATTCATTTCATTCCCCACTACATACTTACCAATTTCCTCATTATCCTTTCATTTTCACCATTTCCCTTGGTTTCACACATTTTCCTAGCAAATTACCCTCCAAACTCATTTTCCTACCCAAAAACCCCTTTTCCCTAGTGTGAAACCCATTTCCCTTTGAAAAATCATTTTCCCCTTGTAAATTCCCTAAAACCCATAAAACCTCCTTGACCTAAGTCTTTATTCCCCCCTCCACTTTATAAAGTTAACTTTGCCATACCATAAAGCCCCTTTTAACCTAAGTTTTATTAAAACCTCGCATTACTTAACAAACCTTTGCAAATTACCTTTTTCCTGATATAAGAACTTTTTAACCCACCACCCTTGGTGTGGTTAAATAAACCCCGCCACTGTTAACCTTGGTCCCACTCCATAAACCCATCACAATGTGTTTAAAACTTCTTTATTCATTAAAATAATTACAAATCACTTGTAATTATTCCCCGGCCTCGCTAATCTCCACTGATTGTCCTCCGTGCAACTCCACTGCACGATAGTCGTCAGATCATCCGCTCCCAGATCCAACGACCCACAGCAATATCGCACTGTCCCGATCTCCGATATTTAAAGGCCATAGAGCACGCGAGATTCATGGTTTTGCTCAGGCCCCTAGTGGTTATGTGTCATTCCCACGTTAACTCGCGTGCCTTGGGAGAAAAACCGCCCCACGGCCAAAAGCGGTGCGATGAGCCTCCGAAACCGCTCCCCCACGTACGGTAAAACCATCCACTATTCAATTTGCGCCAAATTTTAAAAATTTAACCATTTATCTATTTAAACGCGAAAACCCTCACTTTCGCTCTTTTCGTCTGTTTACATAGTAAAGCTTGTATAACCCTCCTGTGCCACCCTAAGCCTCTGCAACTGATTTAACCGTTGTTTACCTCCCAAAAATTCTTCAGACTCCATCCACAGACCTTTCAACTCAAATGAAGCCATTGTGGCCCTCCCTGTCAACCTGTGTTTTTCTTAACAATTGTTGTATTTTGCAGGTGATTAGCAGAAGACTAGGAGACACTGGACAAACAATTTTTATACTAGTAAAAAAACCTGTTTATTCCAGATTCTCGAGAAATGAATTCAAATGATTTTCCTGTACAAACAGAAACCAAGTTTAAACAAAAAATAGAGCAGAAGGAAACTTTTACACGGTAAATGTTAAAACAGACAATTTACACAGTAAAAGTTAAAGCAGAGGAGGCAGATAAAGAAATACAAATGAAAGACAAAATGGTGAAAGTGAATCTGATGAAAGGCCATAAGTAAATATGACATCCAGCGTGAAGATCAAATAGACAAGCAGCTTAAAGGGAAAATTATCAAAGACCAAAGCTAGCAGAACCTAAATAACAGGGACAACAAGCAACGGTTCAATAGTTGTCTCTATCTTCTTGCATGAAGATATTTCCTTTTCCTAAAATAAATCCTTAAACATTTTAGGATATTTTCTTAGTTCTACTATTGTATAAATAACTCTCTTCTCGAGTTATTAAGGGTTCACTGTTCACCATTGAACCAGGTTGACCATTGAAAGAGAGTTCACCCTTGAAGAAGCATTTGTAAACATTTGATGTACTAGCTTTTATGGACCCTTAATACAAAGCAAAGGATTCTAAATTCAGTTTTACATAGTTTGTGTTTCTAGTAAGTTTTTCCAGTGTTACACATTATGTTTTTCTTCATATTCTTATGTCTTACAGAGATACCTAGGTAGGAATAATTGTGTCTCAATCTATTCCTATAAGCTTTTGAAGTGATAATCATTAAAGCGAATGGAGTAATGAACTGCCTATTTAATCAATTCATTGGTCTTCCAAACTAAAACAAAAACCCCAAAACTATTATCTTAGATGCTCTGGTATTGATAGATGACCACTATTATCTCAGAGGTACAACATCAGTCTGGCGCCGTTGCTGGGGATTCAAAATCCATTACGTTTTCCTGGGACAACGATATTCATTCTATTCCTTTAAGGTGATTAAAGGTTTATAAAGGTTAAAATCTTTCACTTAGCGACTCCACTAGCCTAAGCTAACACCTTTTAAGCACACTAGATCTCATTCATAATCTGACTTAGTTAATCCTTTGTCAGATCCTGAAAAAATTCTAAGAAAATCTAGTTATAAAAGGAGACATTAACCATCTTCTTCTTCCTCTTCAGCCTTGTAGTGTAAAGAGTTAGTATCATTTGGTCCTTTTAGTAATATTCCATTTGATCCTGATTTGACACAAATACCTCCTAGGGTTTATGAACTATTAGATATGGGAGTTGATTTAGATTCAGTTTCCTCATTCATTCTTTTGAAAAGCATCTAGAACCCGCTCTACCACAAGGATCACCTAAAACTGAGTCTGATTTGGGTGTTCATTTACCTAAATACAAACCCACAGATTTCATATCCCCTACCACTTATTAATTTCCTTCCACTTCTGAACGACTTGAAGCTTCTACTTCTGAAGAACCTGAAGAGACCATCTCTGTATATACAAATCCACTCTTTGAAACAAAAGAGGGTATTCATTCACAGGTCCCAAAGTTAGTTCTTAAGACTCCTTTAAAGTTATTCAGGAGATCCCCTCCTTCACCTCCACATAGTCACACACCCCCTCAATCACCTTCTTCTACCTCTTCTTCATCTTCTTCTTTTTCATCTTCTTCTTCTTCATCCACACAAACACCTCATACACCACCTTCTACTATGGCATTCCAACCTATTGTATAGGTTAGATATGAAGCTTTAGTCTTACCTTCTAAGCTCGATGCATTCCCAGCTGGATACTTGAAATACCTTCCCGGTTATAATGGAGAAACTCTTCCCACAACTGAGGACCATCTTCAAGCTTTTCTAGACTAGACAACATGAATATTGAACAAGAAAATGTTTACATGAGATTGTTTGTACAGTCACTTGAAGGAAATGTAAGAATCTGGTTTAGGCAGTTACCTGTAAATTCCATTAGAAATTGGGAAGAGCTTACAAACATATTTAAAAATAAATGGGGTGTAAAGAAAGGTCCTCTTTACTTTCTAACTGAATTTGAAGAACTTAAAAGAAATTTTGGTGAACCTGTATCAGATTTTATCAAAAGGTTCAATAAAATTTATCATAAGATGCCCCCTGATTGTAAATCCCCTATAGCAGCAGCTAAGTCTAGGTTTTCTAAAGCCTTTGACGATGATTTTGTTGTAATTCTAAGAGAGAGAACTTCAAGAACTCTTGAAGATATGAAAAAAAATGCTATAGAGGTGGAAGAAAATAGGGCTGCTTCGACTTCCTTGAAAGCTAAAGAGGAAAAGGCCCAAATAAAACTCAAATATATTCAAGAAGCCTCTAGTTCCTCTAGTTCTTCTAAGACTAAAACTGAAGATTTTAAAATAGATGAAATAACTTCTCTTCTTAGAAATCTATCTAATAGAATTTCCAAGATTCAGACTCAACCTAGGACAGTTCAATAAATAGTTACTAGACCTCGAAATCAAAATCAAGGTCATTATAGAAGGAATCCACAATTATAAATTCTTCAGAGACCTAGTAATGATTAGCAGGTTCCCACTCCTTTACTAATAGATGACCAACAACCTGATGAAAATACTATGACTATTACTGAAGACATCAATAACATGTATACTTCTTCTAATCAAACAGTTATGATTCCTCTCTCACAACAAAATCAGGTTCAAGAAGATCAAGAATCCTCACAGGTTTCTAAATACCATGCCTTCTCTGAATTTTTATTGCAGAGTTGAACAAGAGATATGATCTTAGGCCTAGACCTGGTCCTGGAAGACCTGCTAAAGAGACTCCAATAATTGAACCTCGTACCAAAGCTTCTGAAGCTCAAACAACTGTTATTTGACCATTAAATCAGTCAATTGATACTGCTCAGAATGATAAAAATGCTTTGACTACATTTAATGTTGAAAAAGAGTTAAAATCCCAATTCCACTTTCAGAACTTTCCAATAACCATGTGTATAAAAATCAGGTCTCCAAATGGATACAAAACACCTCGATTGATGCTGAAAGTGATATCATTAGTCTGCAAGATGAAAAACCTGCAGTTGTCTTTGGTCCTAGTTCAGATATGATAGATGAAATAGTGCCTCCTTTCTATGTAACTCTTAAGACAAATGATTCCATGTTATATAATTGTATGCTTGATTCTGGAGCATCACATAACCTCATGCCAAAAACTATCATGGACCATTTGAAACTTGACATAATTAGATCCTATCATGACTTGTACACCTTTGATTCTAAAAGGGTGCCTTGCTTAGGATTGATTAAGGATTTAGTAGTCACCCTTGCCCAAATTCCAGTGAAAAGTGTAGTGCTTGATATAGTTGTCACAGACATCCCTCAACAAATTTGGAATGCTCCTTTCTAGGTCTTGCTGTGCCAAATTAGGGGGAACTCTTCAGATGGATATGTCTTATGCCACTATTCCAGTTTATGGGGGAGAACAACTAAGGTTATATAGAGAGGTAAGATTTGTGCACACTGTTTGCAAAACAAACCAACCAAGGAACCATCCCATTTATGCAATTGATCAAGATTTTGGTTGCTTTCGACTCTGTTCAAATCAAATTCATGAAACTCAAGTTAAAATAGAAGATGTAATTGATAGTACTTAACAAAATCAAACTGATGTATGGAAACTATTTTTTGATGGTTCTTGTACAAAAGATGGGGTAGGAGCTGGGGTAGTTTTAATTTCACAAAAAAAAAAAAAAAATATCACCCAATCATGCAAACTCAACTTCGAAGTTAGCAATTGTGGCTGAATATGAAGCTTCCTTTTACGATTGCAATTAGACAAAATCTTAAAGGTTCAAAACTTAAGGAATTTTAGTGATTCAGAACTTATTGTCAAACAAGTGAGAAATATTTGCCAGACTAAGCATCCTAGACTTAGGTCTTATCGAAATGAAGTTTGGGATTCAATTGAAAACTTCTTTGATGCTTTTAATTTGACTTATATTCCAAGAGATCAAAATATTCATGCATATGCCTTAGCTGTTTTTGCTAGTTCATTTAAAATTCCTGATCAGACCAATGTACTCTATCAAATACAAGTCAAATACAGACCATCCATCCCAGATAATCTAAAACATTGGCAGATATTTGAAGATGATGAACATTTGAAATCTTTTCTGTAGGTTATAGATGATTTTTTAGATCTACAAATTGATGAAGATAGAACATAAATAAATGAAAATACAGATGGAAAGGATACTTCAGTTTTCAATTCAAAAATCGTTGATCATGACATTATTCAATTGTCTAACAATTTTATTCCCAAAGGCCTCATTCCTTTAGAAAAATTGTTTGATCAAAATGATGTCCTTTGAAACCCTCAGTCCATTTCTTCACAAGATAACATAGAAGAAATTAATATTGGAACAAATGATGATATTAAAAACATTAAAATATGTGCATCTCTAGATGCTAAGATCAAATCTCAATATCTTAAGTTACTTCAAACTTATAAGGATGTTTTTTCATGGACCTATGTTGATCTAAAAACCTATGATACTTCATTAATACAACATTAGATTCCTTTAAAGCCAAAAGCAGTTCCTTATCAGCAGAAACTTAGGAGGATCAATCCAACTCTTCTACCAACTGTAGAGAAGGAAATTAAGAAAATGCTAGATTCCCATATCATCCTCCCTCTTAGATATTCTAATTGGGTTGCAAACTTAGTTCCTGTTAGAAAGAAGAATGGATAAATCAGACTTTGTGTGGACTTTAAAAATTTGAACAAGGCATCATTAAAAGATAACTATCCTTTGCCCAAAATGGTGTTGGCATTATGATTCAAGTGTTGTCCTTGATGGCAACTCACTCAGAGGATGGTACAAGTGCTCAGAGGTTGGTACAAGTGATGGCATCTTAATCAGAAGACAGATCTCAGTACAGCATGCCAAGGAAGCTCATACACGCCGTTTTCGCGTGTACACGCTAGTTCGATTCATAAAAAGCGCGTGTATGTGGAAAGGTTCCTTTGGTCCATGGTGGTTAGTCCTTGGAAGTTGTGCCTATGATTTCGGACCATTGTGTCTCGACGGGCGTGTCGATCCCTAGTTTTGAAGTTGATGGTATTGTGTTACTATGGTTTTGGCTCTTGGTATTGAGCTAGGCCTAAGACTATATAAGGAGAAGAAGATCATTAGGCAAAATCATCTTTCGACAAGGGCTTGAATATCTAAGAGTGAAAGAGATCTGATTTGCAGGTGCTGGGTTGCTTGACCTAAGCCAAGGAGAGATCACATTGGTTGATGGAAGACTAGATCTAAGGATAGATCGGGATCTAATGGTTTGAAATGCACTATCATGATATGGTTGATTATGCTTATTTCTAGATCTGCATATTGTCGCAATGCTATGTTCTGGGTCTAACTAATGTCTGGTACAGCTGCAAATTGAGAAAGTTTATTTTTAGATCTGTACGCAGGTTGGCTTCGGTAAAAGAGCGTGTATACGCGGGTTTGGCTCCTTGAAGTAGCGTATATCTTTTGAAGCTTGTTTTTGGGTTTACAGTGGGGTCTGACAGTTATTGCAGAGTTCTGTAGTCTGCTCTGTGTTCTGATAACTGGTGATTGACAGGGTTCAGTGGTTCAGTGATTCAGAGTTTGGTTGTTTTATGCTTCAATGATCTGTTGTGGAAATTGAATGAATTGTGGTCTTCAGATTGTAATGTTGTGCTTCAGGAATATTCAAGTCTGAAAATGTATGAAAGGTGATACCTGAAGAAAAGAAGATTGTAGGTCAGCACCTACGTACTAGTATCTTGGCTAGTACAAGAACAAAGGGGGTTGGAGCTCCCTTCCAAGGAAGTTTGGAGAACGAGAGAAGGTTGTAGCCTTCTGCAGGTTGTAGCCTGCGTACTGGTATAGGCTGCACCAGTACAAAAGATTGTAAACTGAAGTTTCTTAAAGAAAGATAGAGATAACTTGCAGCAGGTGGTTTTCACCCACATTGGGTTTCCACCTTATATCTTGGTGTTCATGTGTGTGACTTTTGATCCGTTCTGTTATACTGCATCTGCTTACTGTTAATGTGCTGAATAATGTCCTGATGAACTTAACTGAAGAATAAGCTAACTAAGTTATGAGTTTTCTGCTTATACGCTGTTTTATTTAGTCACAGTAGCGTGTACACGCTGTTTTACTTAACTGAAGTAGCGTATATGTTTCTGAGCATTGAAAAGGTTTGATTGATCTGATAATACTGATTCACCCCCCCTCTCAGTATTATTTCCAACAATTGGTATCAGAGCAGGTCCTTCAGGGAAGCTTGATCGCTTGAAGGTAGATCATTCATCATGAGCAACTACGAGAAAGAAGCATCAATCAGGCCACCGGTTTTTGATGGAACAAATTTCAATTATTGGAAGGTAAGAGTTACTGCATATCTTCAATCTCTTGGTACAGAAGTTTGGAACATTGTAGAAACAGGCTATGCTTTTCCTTCAGTTACTCCTACAGATCCAGCTGAGAAAAAGACATATGAAACAAATGCAAAAGCAGTCAGTACTCTATTAGGAAGTATATCCCAAACAGAATTCATGAAGGTCATGCACTTCAAATCAGCAAAAGAGATTTGGGACAAAATGATCACTAGCTATGAAGGAGATGAACAGGTAAAGGAAGCTAAACTTCAAACTCTCAGGATTCAATATGAGACTCTCAAGATGTATAATGATGAAAGTGTGGCAAATTATTTTCTTCGGGTAGACGAGATTGTTAATTGTATGAAAAATTTGGGTGAAGAAATAAAAGAGACTATAGTAGTTTCAAAGATTCTAAGATCATTATCCCCCAAGTTTGAATCTAAAGTATCTGCAATAGAAGAAAAGGAAAATCTCAAAGTTCTCACTATGTCTCAGTTACATGGAATTCTAACTGCTTATGAAATGAGAAAGGGAGGTCCATCAGACAGAAGGGAAGCTGCTTTTAAGGCATCAGGAAAAGAAGATTACTATGAGGCAAGCCATGTTCCAGAAGAAGAGGAAGAAGAATCAAATTTTGTTAGAAATCTTCAAAGGGGTGCTGGAAGGTTCAGAGGTAAGCTACCTTTCAAATGCTTTGCTTGTGGAAGAGTAGGTCATTATGCTGCAAAATGTCCTAATAAAGATAAAGGAAAAGAACCTGCTAGATGGAATAAGAAACAAAGTGCAAATAAGAAAAGC
The DNA here is from genome assembly GCA_031772625.1 of Pinus tabuliformis. Classification (NCBI taxonomy): domain Eukaryota; kingdom Viridiplantae; phylum Streptophyta; class Pinopsida; order Pinales; family Pinaceae; genus Pinus; species Pinus tabuliformis. The sequence goes on along the minus strand of CM062807.1, from coordinate 195,868,533 downwards.
TACTACACCCATGAAGATAGTGATGGCTTATCAAACAGTGATGAAGATGAACAAGGTAATAAATATAAGCTATTAATGGCATTTGAAGATGATGATTATGAGGATGCTGTAGATGTGGATAATCTCTATAATGAAATTACTAGACTCAAGAGATGCATAGAAGAAAAGAGTGTGATCATTGATACTTTGCAATTTCAAATTGATGAAAAGGAAAAACATCTTGAAAAACTAGAAGGTGAAATTGTTGGTCTCAGAAAAGAAATTGAGAAAACAAAAGCTATTAATCTTAAGTTTGTCAAAGGATCTGAAACTTTGGATGAGATTATCAATGTGCAGCGGTCTCCTCTAAACAAGACAGGTTTGGGCTATAATGGAGAAACCTCTAAAGCATCCACCTCAAAGAATTATCTTGATGCAGCAAGAAGAAATGAGCAGAAGAACAATGAAGATAATCAGGTAAAGCAGGGACGAATTACAAACAGAAACTATCAGGGACAATCCTTCTTAAGGGTGAACAAAAGCTACAACCAACCACAGGTAAAATCTTCTCAGTTTGGCACAAGAATAGATGAAAATAGAAATTACAATCAGTTGGCTGGTAGATTCAATAACCGCAGAAGCTTCTTCAATGGACAATGCTTTTCTTGCCATAACTTTGGTCACAAAGCAGCTCAATGTGTTGCATATAAAACAATCATGACTAGGGAAGCTCAAAAACAAAGAAGTATGACAGGGATTACAAAGAGGACCTATAACAACTTTTCGGTTCTTGAAAATGAAGTTGAATGTTCTATTTGCAATAATTTTGGTCATAAAGAATCTGAATGCAGGAGCAGGTTTCAGGAGAAAAAGGAACAAGCCACGAGCACCAAAAAATGGAGAATAAAAGAACCTCAAACAGAAAGATGTGGGATAGCGTTTTATGCAGAAGGACAGGAAAATCTATGGTACATTGACAGTGGATGTTCGAAACATATGACAGGTGATAAAGAAAAACTTGAATCTTATTCTACTTTAGAAAAGGGAAAGAAAGTTTCTTTTGGAAATGATACTCCTGCAACTATAAAAGGAAAAGGTATTGCTCCTTTGAAAGAAAAGGTCAAGGCTGGAAATGTTTTGTATGTTGATGGATTGAAGCATAATCTTCTAAGTGTCAGTCAGATGTGTGATCAAAAAACCGAGGTTATTTTCAGATCGAATGGATGTCTTGTTCGTGATCTTGATACAGGTAAAACAGTTCTCAAAGGCAAAAGAACTCCAAATAATCTGTACATATTTGAAGAAGGACAACAACAATGCTATCTTAGCAAGGATGAAGAGCACTGGCTATGGCATCGAAGGTTGGGACATCTAAGCTTCTCACAAATAAGAAAAGCATGCAAATATCAGGCAGTTCGCGATCTTCCAGATATCAAAATTCCAGACAACACTATATGCAAATCTTGTCAGTTTGGAAAGCAAACCAGAACTAACTTTCCAGAAAAGGAAGGATCAGCTAGCTTGCCTCTTGAGCTAGTCCATACAGATGTATGTGGTCCATTTAGGAAAAGGACACCTCGAGGAGAAGAATATCTGATATTATTCATTGATGATTTCTCAAGGTTTGTTTGGTTAGGGCTTATGAAGCACAAAGATGAAGCATTCGAAAAATTCAAATCCTTCAAAGCATTGGCTGAAAATGAATCAGGACACAAAATTAAGTGCCTCAGATCTGACAGAGGTGGGGAGTTCACATCAAATGAATTTTTCGATTTCTGCGATGAACATGGGATAAGAAGAGAATTCTCTACAGCTAGAACTCCTCAGCAAAATGGGGTTGTGGAAAGAATGAACAGAACTATCCAACAAATGGCTCGTGCTATGCTCGATGAATCAGGTACTCCTGCAACCTTCTGGGGTGAAGCTGCACATGCTGCTGTTATCATTCTTAACAAAACAAATGTCCGAGTAAACAGCACTCAAACACCTCATGAGCTTTGGAGTGGTAAAACTCCTTCCGTGAAGCATTTCAAAATCTTTGGGAGCAAATGTTATATTAAGAATACTGATGAGCAACTTGGCAAACTTGAACCTAGAGCAGATGAGGGCATTCTTCTTGGTTATTCTCCACATAGCAAAGCATACAAGTGCTACAATAAAAGACTTGGCAGAATTGTTGACAGTATTGATATAGTGGTTGATGAGAAGGGATATATTCCTAGGCAAGTTCATCATGAAGACATTGAAGAAGATGAAGGTTACTCTCAAAGGCGAAATGATGAAGAAGAAGAACCTCAAGAAGAAGAAGAATCTCAAGAAGAACCAGAGGAGCAGACAAGAATAGAAGAGAAGACTCCATCCAGATATGTCCAAAAGAATCATCCAGAAACTCAGATTGTGGGGCAGAAAGAAGCAGGAGTACAAACAAGAAGGACACTTGCAGAAGCTTCAAGCTACTTGGCTCTACTCTCCTCCATTGAACCACAAAATGTGAAAGAAGCATGCAAAGATGAATGTTGGGTCAAAGCAATGGATGAAGAACTTGAGCAAATCGAAAGGAACAACACTTGGGAATTAGTTCCTAGACCAAAAGATAAGAATGTAATAGGAACAAAATGGGTCTTCAAGAATAAGTTAAATGAAAATGGAGAAGTAATTAGAAACAAGGCCAGACTTGTTTGTAAAGGGTATGCACAGCAAGAAGGAATAGATTTTGAAGAGACCTTTGCTCCTGTGGCAAGACTAGAGGCCATCCGAATGTTCCTTGCTCTCTCAAGCTTTCAAAACTTCAAGGTATTTCAAATGGACGTGAAATCAGCCTTCCTAAATGGAGACTTAGAAGAAGAAGTATATATTGAGCAGCCAGATGGGTTCATTCTTGGAAATGATCCAAACCTTGTATGCAGATTGAAAAAGGCACTCTATGGGCTCAAACAAGCTCCAAGGGCTTGGTACTATCGCTTGGACAAATATCTTCACCAACAAGGCTTTTCAAAAGGATCAGCAGATAGCAATCTCTATATAAAAGTTGAAAATAACAAATTGCTAATCCTTGTTGTTTATGTAGATGATATTATTTTTGGCAGCAATGAAGAGACCATGAGTCAAAACTTTGCCCTGGTTATGCAGAAAGAATTCGAAATGTCACTTCTTGGAGAATTGACATATTTTCTTGGATTGCAAATCCAACAAAATGAAGGAGGTATCTTCTTGTCTCAAACCAAATACCTCAAGCAGATCTTGAAGAAGTATGGCATGGAAGAGTCAAAACCAGTATGTACACCCATGGTTACAGGATGCAGCCTCAGTGCAAATGATGAATCAGCAGCAGTTCACCAACCCACTTATAGATCCATGATTGGGAGTTTGCTTTATTTGACAGGTACTCGACCAGATATTACACATGCAGTAGGAATGGTTGGAAGATTTCAAGCCAACCCAAAGGAAACTCATCTTCAGGCAGTCAAAAGAATCTTCAAATATCTTCAAGGGACCCAAAACTATGGCTTATGGTATCCTAGAAATACTGATCTCACTCTTCATGCTTACACAGATGCAGATTGGGCTGGAAGTGTGGATGATAGGAAAAGCACAAGTGGAGGTGCTTTCTTCATGGGTTCTAGATTAGTATCTTGGTTCAGCAAGAAACAAAGTTCGATTGCCTTATCTACAGCTGAAGCAGAATATGTGGCTGCAGCATCTTGTTGCACACAACTTCTTTGGATGATGCAGACCTTGCAGGACTTTCAAATCACTTGCACTCCACCTGTCTCTATCTTATGTGATAATACAAGTGCAATCAGCATTTCAAAGAATCCTGTCATGCACTCAAAGACCAAGCACATACCAATCAAGTACCATTTTCTTCGGGAACAAGTGCTTGAGCAGAAGGTCAAGTTGGAGTATGTTCCTTCTAAGGAGCAAGTTGCTGATATTCTCACAAAACCACTGCCCAGGGAAACTTTTGAATATCTCAGACAAAAGCTGGGAGTAGTTGATGCTTCATCCTGTTGTTGAAGATTGTTTGTTCTACAGAAAAGTTGGTATACGCAGGTTACGGAAGGGATATGAGCGTATACACGCGGATTTATGTTGGGTAAGTCGCGTGTATGCTGGACGCTTGTTGCAGAAAGAATATCCGCGTACATACGCTGTTTTATACAGGATAAAACGCGTATATGAAGTTCTGAACAGCAAGGGAAATCTCTGAAGTTCTGAAAAGCAATAGGAATGTCAGAATTCTTCAGGCACAGTTTCAGGGAGTGCAACAGGCACAGGTTCAGGGGGAGCAGCTCAAAAGTCTCATAAAGCATTGTTGGCATTCAGATGTTTTGGTTGTTGGTTTCAGGAGAAGGAGCTCAGAAAGAAATTCTGGTTGCTGATCTAACAAGATGTTTATCAGATGTTGCTGGTGTCTTTCCTAAGTCTTGGTCTAGATCTGTTGTCTCTATGTCATGTATCTCTCTTGTCATATCTCTTTTATGGTGTCAAGGTCATGTAACGGCCTATGTTGGTTTCCCCACTATGCCTGGGATGAATGCTGTAATATAATTGGTTGTTTCTGATATGTCCCCTCTTGGTAGGGAGTATGGATGTATGTATTGAGTCTTTTGGTGATAGGAAGGTCCCTTATGGTGTATAAATCTTGGCTCTTGTTGAAGAACATCTTTTTCAGATCTGGCCTACTGTCAGGGGGAGCACGAGTCAGCACAGCCAAGCAGAGGTATCAGCATGTCCTCAGGGGGAGCACAGCCCTTTGCTCTTGATGTCAAAGGGGGAGAGTGACTTGGTGTGGTGGTTGCCATCAAGTCCAAAGGGGGAGATTGTTGGCATTATGATTCAAGTGTTGTCCTTGATGGCAACTCACTCAGAGGATGGTACAAGTGCTCAGAGGTTGGTACAAGTGATGGCATCTTAATCAGAAGACAGATCTCAGTACAGCATGCCAAGGAAGCTCATACACGCCGTTTTCGCGTGTACACGCTAGTTCGATTCATAAAAAGCGCGTGTATGTGGAAAGGTTCCTTTGGTCCATGGTGGTTAGTCCTTGGAAGTTGTGCCTATGATTTCGGACCATTGTGTCTCGACGGGCGTGTCGATCCCTAGTTTTGAAGTTGATGGTATTGTGTTACTATGGTTTTGGCTCTTGGTATTGAGCTAGGCCTAAGACTATATAAGGAGAAGAAGATCATTAGGCAAAATCATCTTTCGACAAGGGCTTGAATATCTAAGAGTGAAAGAGATCTGATTTGCAGGTGCTGGGTTGCTTGACCTAAGCCAAGGAGAGATCACATTGGTTGATGGAAGACTAGATCTAAGGATAGATCGGGATCTAATGGTTTGAAATGCACTATCATGATATGGTTGATTATGCTTATTTCTAGATCTGCATATTGTCGCAATGCTATGTTCTGGGTCTAACTAATGTCTGGTACAGCTGCAAATTGAGAAAGTTTATTTTTAGATCTGTACGCAGGTTGGCTTCGGTAAAAGAGCGTGTATACGCGGGTTTGGCTCCTTGAAGTAGCGTATATCTTTTGAAGCTTGTTTTTGGGTTTACAGTGGGGTCTGACAGTTATTGCAGAGTTCTGTAGTCTGCTCTGTGTTCTGATAACTGGTGATTGACAGGGTTCAGTGGTTCAGTGATTCAGAGTTTGGTTGTTTTATGCTTCAATGATCTGTTGTGGAAATTGAATGAATTGTGGTCTTCAGATTGTAATGTTGTGCTTCAGGAATATTCAAGTCTGAAAATGTATGAAAGGTGATACCTGAAGAAAAGAAGATTGTAGGTCAGCACCTACGTACTAGTATCTTGGCTAGTACAAGAACAAAGGGGGTTGGAGCTCCCTTCCAAGGAAGTTTGGAGAACGAGAGAAGGTTGTAGCCTTCTGCAGGTTGTAGCCTGCGTACTGGTATAGGCTGCACCAGTACAAAAGATTGTAAACTGAAGTTTCTTAAAGAAAGATAGAGATAACTTGCAGCAGGTGGTTTTCACCCACATTGGGTTTCCACCTTATATCTTGGTGTTCATGTGTGTGACTTTTGATCCGTTCTGTTATACTGCATCTGCTTACTGTTAATGTGCTGAATAATGTCCTGATGAACTTAACTGAAGAATAAGCTAACTAAGTTATGAGTTTTCTGCTTATACGCTGTTTTATTTAGTCACAGTAGCGTGTACACGCTGTTTTACTTAACTGAAGTAGCGTATATGTTTCTGAGCATTGAAAAGGTTTGATTGATCTGATAATACTGATTCACCCCCCTTCTCAGTATTATTTCCAACAAATGGATCAATTACTTCAAATTATTTCAGGAGAACAAAGAATTTCTATGCTTGATGGATTTTCAGGCTATAATAAGGTAAATGTTGATTCAACAGACAAAGAGAAGACAACCTTTACTACACCCTGGGGTGCATTCATGTATGCTAGGATGCCATTTGGCTTAACCAATGTTGGAGAAACATCTTAGAGAGCTATGGATTTAGCTTTTGTGGGTCAGGTAAATAAATTTGTGGTCATTTATCTCGATGACATAATTGCTTTTCCTAAATCTAATCAGAAACATCTAATGCACTTGATGAAAGTTTTTGACAGGTGTAGAAAATTCAGAATATCATTGAATCCTAAAAAGTCTTTGTTTGCTATCAAAGAAGGAAAACTGTTGGGCCATATAATTTCAAAGGAAGGAGTGGTGATTGATCCCAAGCGCGTGTCTTCCATTGAAACATTGACCTTACCTAGAAACAAGAAGGATATTCAAGCTTTTCTAGGCAAGATCAATTTTTTAAGGAGATTCATCCCAAATTATGCTAATATTGTAAAAGATATAACTGACATGCTATGAAAGGATCATGAAGTTAAATGGACTGTCTCTTCTAGGCATGCCTTTGATCAGATCAAGAAAGCTATCTTTAAAGCTCCCACCTTGGCCAACCTTGATTACACTAAACCATTCAGTATCTTTTCCTTTGCCTTAGAAACAACCCTTGCTGTTGTTCTACTACAAAAGAATGAAGATTCTGATGACAAACCCATAACCTTTTTCAGTAAGGTTATGAGAGATATCAAGCTTAAGTATGACATAATTGAGAATCAAGCCTATGCCCTTATTCAAGCCGTGAAATCATTCAAGATGTATGTCCTACATTCTCCTATTACTGCTTATGTTTCTAACAGTGCTGTGAAAATTGTTTTAACCCAACCAGAAACTAATGGAAAGAGAGGTAGATGGATCACTCAAATACCGAAGTTTGATCTAACTATCAAAAATACAAAGGTAGTAAAAGGCCAAGGATTAGATAAGCTTCTAGCTGAATCCAATTGTAAAGTGCTCGGAATCAATTTTGTTTTAGAGGTACAAGGTAAGAATACACAAGAACCTTCTGTCCTTGCAGAAGGGGAGAATCCATAAGAACCCTCCCTTCATCCTGAAGAAAAGAATCCACAAGAACCTTTACCTTCATATCAGGTAAGCCCTTTACACATTGATGAAAGTTTTCTGTTGTCAAATTGGTACCAAGACATTGTAAATTTCTTGATCCATTTTGAATGTCTAGCATCATTCTCCAAAATCTAGTGTAAAACTCTCAAACTGAAAGTAGTCAAGTATTGTATCATAAATGCAAATTTGTACTGGAAAGACCCACTAAATATTTTGTTATTATGTTTAACAGAATCAGAAACTGAAGGAATCATTGATCAGTTTCATACAGGATTTTGTGGAGGACATTATGCTTGGAGAGCAACAACATATAAGATATTAAGGGGAGGATTTTATTGGCCAACATTGTTCTTACAAGTAGGAGCAAAGGTCAGAGGATGTGTTCCTTGTCAAATGTTTGCTGGTAAGCAAAAATTAGCAGCTCTTCCACTGGTTCCATCAATAGTCTCAGAACCTTTTAGCCAATGGGGATTAGATTTTATTGGAGAGATTCATCCTACTTCAAGTAATCAGCATAGATGGATCCTCACTGCAATAGACTACTTCACTAAATGGGTGGAAGAAATTCCAGTGAGAAATGTTATTGATTCAGTAGTAATCAAATTTATTGAAGAGAACATCTTATCTAGATTTGGTTGCCCAACTCAAATTGTCACTGATAATGCAACAAATTTTTCTAGTGTTAAAATGATTGAGTTTTGCTAGAAATATCAGATTCTGTTACATCATTCAACTCCATATTACCCACAAGGTAATGGCCTTGCAGAATCCTCCAATAAAAGTCTGGTAAAGGTAATAAAAAAGACTCTAGCAGATCATAAAAAGAGTTGGGACTCTCATTTAATTTATGCAGTATGGGAAAACAGAATTACTCCAAAGAGATCTACTGGAAAATCTCCTTTCCAGTTAGTTTATGGGAAAGATGCAATCTTCCCTACCAATTTGGCCTTCCCTGTTTTGAAATTCCTGCAGGATTCAACAGATGAACCTAATGATTTTTCAAGGAGAATAAATCAAATTATTGAACTAAATGAAAACAGAGATGAAGTTCAATACAAATTGAAAAAGTATCAGAGTAAGATGAAGAGCTTGTTTGACAGAAAATCTAGGGAAAGGGACTTCAAGGAAGGTGATCTAGTTCTAAGATGGGATTCCAAGAGAGAAGAAAAGGGAAAACATGGCAAATTTGACAACTTGTGGTTTGGACCTTTAGCAATTACCGAACTGAAGGGAAACAACACTTTTTTACTACAAAATATTGAGGGGCTATATTCCACTTATATTGTAAATGGAAGGTTTCTCAAACATTACATTCAGTACTGAGAAGTTGAAATAGGTTTCATTACTAACATTGTAAAAACTCCGGTTTCTTTTAATTTTCAAGCTGTCAATGTGATTTTTTACAGCAAAAGACTCCATAGCCCGAGGAGAAGGCACATGGATCTACAGGTTCTCTACATTCTACAGGAGAACGCAGTCCCCAGTTGGAGCCAATGTTGTAGCATTCTTTGTTTTTGTTAAGTTAAAATCAATTAGTCAAAAAATGAAAATATTTTTTCAAAATGTGTTAAGCTAGGATATGGACAAAAAGAATATTGAATAAAAAATGTTAGGAAATATCTTGATAACATGTCCATATCAAAGAAAATGTTAGAATAGATGCCCTAAAAAATGAAGGCAAAAAATAAAATGTTAGGTTAGAGAGAAAAGAAAAAAGCAATAAACTATGAAAGTGTGCAAGTCCAAGTGCCACTACTTTTACTTTCCTATGCAAAATAATGGTTGTGTGTAGCTTCTCATAAATGCCACAACCCATGACAGTCAAATAGTTTAATCTTGACTAGTTCATGCTTTAAATTTCATGTTTATAGTTAGAGAATTAAGATCTAGCCAAACTGTTTAATCTTGGCAGATCAGTAGTTAGGTAGAGAATAATAAGGAGCTCATCAGTTTAATCTGAGCCCTTGGATGTTATAAAGTTAGAATTAGATAGTTTTCTTTTCAAAAGAAAAAGGAAAGAAAAGGGTTTGCTAGCCTAAATGCACCCAATTAAGTGAAGAGAAGATGTTAGGGTAAGTAAATGGGTAGGTAGAAGAAAAGTTGTAGAAGTACATTTAACATGCTTGATCATGTGTTTTAGTGTGCAGGAGCAATTATGAAAGTGAAAAGATGTTCACAAGTTGATTTGGTTAACTTCCCCTCATTCATTTCATTCCCCACTACATACTTACTAATTTCCTCATTATCCCTTCATTTTCACCCTTTCCCTTGGTTTCACACATTTTCCTAGCAAAACCCTCCAAACTCATTCTCCTACCCAAAAACCCCTTTTCCCTAGTGTGAAACCCATTTCCCTTTGAAAAATCATTTTCCCCTTGTAAATTTCCTAAAACCCATAAAACCCCCTTGACCTAAGTTTTTATTCCCCCCTCCGCTTTATAAAGTTAACTCTGTCATACCATAAAACCCATTTTAACCTAAGTTTTATTAAAGCCTTGCATTTCTTAAAAACCTTCGCAAATTACCTTTTTCCCGATATAAGAACTTTTTAACCCACCACCCTTGGTGTGGCTAAATAAACCCCGCAGCTGTTAACCTTGGTCCCACTCCGTAAACCCATCGCAATGTGTTTAAACCTGCTTTATTCATTAAAATAATTAGAAATCACTTGTAATTATTCCACGACCTCGCTAATCTCTGTCGACTGTCCTCCGTGCAACTCCACCACGCAATAGTCGTTAGATCATCCGCTTCAAGATCTAATGAACCACAACAATATCGTGCGCTCCCGATCTCCGATCTTTAAAGGCTCGAGAGCACGCGAGATTCATGGTTTTGCTCACGCCCCTTGTTGTTACGTGTCATTCCCACGTTAACTCACGTGCTCTCAGAGAAAACCCACCTCGCGACCAAAAGCGGTGCGATGAACCTCCGAAACTGCTCCCCTGCTTACGGTAAAACCATCCACTGTTTACTTTGTGCCAAATTTTAAAAAGTTAACAGCTTACCCGTTTAAACGCGAAAACCCTCACTTTCACTCTTTTCGTATGTTTACACAGTAAAACCTTTATAACCCTTATGTTCCACCCTAAGCCTCTGCAATCGATTTAACCATTGTTTACCTCTCGAAAATGCTTCGGACTCCATCCACAGACCTTTCAACTCAAATGAAGCCATTGTGGCCCTCCCTGTCAACCCATGTTTTTCTTAACAATTGTTGTATTTTGCAGGTGATTAGTAGAAGACCAGGAGGCACTGGACAAACAATTTTTATACTACTCAAAAAAACTTGTTTATTCCAGATTCTCGAGAAATGAATTCAAATGATTTTCCTGTACAAACAAAAACCAGGTTTAAACCAAAAACAGAGCAAAAGGAAACTTTTACATAGTAAATGTTAAAACAGACAATTTACACAGTAAAAGTTAAAGCAGAGGAGGAAAATAAAGAAATATAGATGAAAGACAAAATGGTGAAAGTGTATCAGATGAAAGGTCATAAGTAAATATGACATCCATCGTGAAGATCAAACAGACAAGCAACTTAAAGGGCAAAATATCAAAGACCAAAGCCAACAGAACCTAAATAACGGGGACAACAAGCAGTAGTTCAATAGTTGTCTCTATCTTCTTGCATGAAGATATTTCCTTTTCCTAGAATTATCCTTAAATAGTTTAGGATATTTTCTTAGTTCTACTATTGTATAAATAACTCTCTTCTTGAGTTATTAAGGGTTCATTGTTCACCATTAAACCAAGTTGACCATTGAAAGAGACTTCACCCTTGAAGAAGCATTTGTAAACATTTTATGTACTAGCTTTTTTGGACCCTTAATACAAAGCAAAGGATTTTGAATTCAGTTTTACACAGTTTGTATTTCCCGTAAGTTTTCCAGTGTTACACATTATGTTTTTCTTCATATTCTTATGTCTTATAGAGATACCTAGGTAGGAATAATTGTGTCTCAATCTATTCTTATAAGCTTTTGAAGTGATAATCATTAAATAGAATGGATTAATGAATTGTCTATTTAATTAATTCTCTCTGAATCAATAAATCATCAGCATCTTGTTGTAAGCATAAGCATATTCTCTTGAACCTTCTGAACATCGGTCAGAGGTTTTCATACTTATGATAATAATCATATTATTTTTTGTTTTTGCTCACCACTATTCAAGCTTTATCACCATGTGAAGTTTTATAGCAACCCTCTACTTTGGGATTAATATTATTCAAAAGGTTAGGCATTATAGTGTTACATATGTTTTATTCATTGTTCTTCCAAACTAAAACATAAACCCCAAAACGATTATCTTAGATGCTTTAGCATTGATAGCTGACCACTATTATCTCAAAGGTACAATAGGACCGATGGGGAGGAAACCACTTTTTGGACCCCCTGCGGATAAAGGTAGGATGGGTAGGGTGGGCTGAAAAGCCTTACTTGTTGTTGATCTTACGAGGAGTCCATCTAACCGTCAGATGGATCATAGAACTTAACAGATACGACAATCACCTTTTGTCGCTTGTGGGTTTTATTACATATTAATTAATCGTGTTTAAATTACACTATTAACTTTATTAAACAAAATTAGTTTATGATAAAACATAATTACTTTATCCTAAGGGTGCATTTTTGTCTTGCAAGCCCATTTCTTTACTTTTTCTTGGAAATAATTTGTAGGATGAAATATTATTTACATCTCTTTAACCTAAATAATTAAGTAAAATAATAACTCATCCTATAAAATTTGTAAGACCCTAATAGAACATTTAGTGGAAGTTTGAGATATTAATCCAATGATACCATCAACAAGTGGCACATCTTGAGACTTAGAAGATGTTGGATATGAAGATGGCCTTGAAGCATCAGGTAAAATTTCATACATCATGCCAGATTGGGAATAAACCAAATCCAAATACTGGGCACAGGAAATGGCTTGATCCTCAGTAACACAACCACCCATTTCTATGTGTATAGCGATTTTGTTTACGAATGACTTAGTGAACCATTTGGTTAAAAAATCATCAGGGATTTCAAACTTGATGAGGCAACGCCGACATCTCCATTAATGGATGTGATCAGAGATATGGGTCGTGGTATCCTGTTTCAGGGATGTGAGAAAGTGGGTACCAGCTTCATAACGAATCGATAACTAGAAGTGAGTAAGGAAGGCTATCACCAAAGAGTTGAAGTCCGCATAGGTACCTTGAGGCAACTCGATGTACCACTTGGTGGAAACACCTGTCAAGGTTTGCTGAAAGAGGCAAAGACAAACAAAATCGTCAATGTAGGAATTGGAAGAACACCATAAGTGATATGTCATCACATGGGCTTACTTTTCCTTTGATATTGAGGCAATCTCTCGGAATCTTAGTGGGAACTAGAGGTCAATAAAGCGAATGAATTGTCAGATCATTAGTAAGCCTCGAGACATCGGGCAGTTCCAACATCGCTAGAAATCGCAATTGCGAGTTAAAAGGCATATAAGGCCTTTGATAAGGCCCAGTCTGCGGGTTCCAACCTTGTTGGTAAGGGTTCTGCCACCAAAGTGGAGGATTTTGACCATAAGGGGCTTGATTTTTCCCCCACTAAAAGATACCTTGACCATAAGGCGGATTTTTCCCAGGGTAGGGTTGATATTGACCTGCCATAGGCCATTGATAACCATAAGGTGGATAAATATTGTGCACAACATATGGATTATACGGTTGTTGACCCCAGTAATAAAGTTGTTGGCCCTGCTGTTGCAAGGGTTGGCCTTGTGTCTGCAATGTTTGACCTATTTGATACAAAGGTTGGGTTTGTTGTTGCAAGGGTTGACCTTGCTACTGCAATGGTTGACCTTGGGTTGATTGGGTTGTTGGATAAACTGTGTTTGTTGTTGCAAAGGCTATTGAAATTGCTGGAAAGGTTTCCCTTGTTGCTATAAAGGTTGTTGAATAGTTCCTTAAGGGATTCCTTGTTGGCACTGATAAGTTCCAATTGGGATTTGGCCATATGCACTAGGAATAGGATTTTGACCACGTTGCACATGAGGACCTACTTACGGAACATAAGGTGGATTTTGCAGTGCTTGTGAACCATATAAAACATAAGACTATTGGAGAGGTATCTAGGACGTATAAGGTTGTTGATACTGGACACTACTAGCTCTGGCTGGAATAGGTGATTCAGTGGGATTAGGAATACCACTAACAGGTTGATTCACTCTGTTAGCTACCTATACCAATAGGTTTCATTTTTCATGATTGGCAGGGGAAGTGCCAATATGATCTACTTTGGTGATGCAAAGATCTCATATTTTTGTGGAAAACACATATCTACAGTTGTTTGATGTTGTCCTACTTCTGAATGGGTGATCCAACAGCCTAAGCTGGGTCATGCCATATTTCAATATTTTGTTGTAGACTAGAGAAAGAAATCTGTCCAAACTGTTCAATCTTGGCAGATCAGTAGTTAGGTAGAGAATGAAGGTTCCCAACTGTTTAATCTGGGGCTTTGGAAGTAATAAGGCTAGCCTTAGATATAAAATCAAAAGGAAATGCCAAAGGAAAAGAAAAAGGCACATGAGGGTTTGCAAGTCTAAGTGCACCCTCCTTGAAGTAACAAAAAATGCTAGGCAATAAAATGGGTAGGTAGATGGGGTTGCAGAAGCATGATTTCTTTCATATCACTGGCCTAAGCAAAGGAAACACATGGTGGCCAATGCAGATCTTCCTATTCAGCAGTTTTGTAGCAACAGAGTGAAGCATGTCTAACTTCCCAATCATTCCCCATCAAACTCCTTGCTAACATCCCACTATCACCTTGGTTCATGAGAGGAATCAAACTCATTGATTGATCCTTGTTGCATAAAGAGCCACATTTCCTGTGTAAAAATATTTTCATTTTGATCTACTCCCCTAAACTAAGCTTGTTTCCTAAAAAACTTAGTCTTTGCATCCTCCCTTCCATATCTCCCATCCAATACTAACTACTAACCCTATCTATACTTAACTCCCTAATTCCCCTTTTTCCCTATCATCATATTACTATTGTATATAGAAAGTCCCAAAGTATATATTCCCCCTTCCCCTAGGCAATATAGCCTTATAGTCCTAAAGGGTTGAAGTGCAAAGAAATCAAAGCGCTAAAGGCAAAATAGCGCTAAATGCATTAAATTTAAAATAGATGCTAGTGCAAAAGATATCAGATCCATATACATTGAGGTTGTCCATGCATTGAAATTAAAATAGATGTTAGATAAAATTTGTTAATTTAGAATAGATACTCATTTAAATGAATAAATATATTTTGTCAGAGCAAAATATGTGAGGCATGCAAGTGATATATTAGCATATATTCATCTTAAATCCAATTGCATTAAGCATTTTTTAAATTTAAACAAATAAAAAAACAACTACAAACTTCTCACTACTTATGATCTATGCTATTATATCTATATATATATATCTATATATATATATATATATATATATATATATATATATTTATTAGTAGTTTTTTCTTTTTAAGATGCTTGATATTGATTTCTGTTCAGTTTGAGATTTTATGTGTTTATTTTACAATCACATCTCATACACCACAACCTATATGAACACACTACTTTTCTCTCCACAACTAAATTTATTGCACTCATCTAATTTCAAAGCACCTTAATATTAGTGCACATATATATACAGTCTCAAGTGTTAGCTCAATTGGTTGGACCATTTACCCAAGGCATGTTGCTGATGGGGAGCTCTTGAGTCATGGGTGAAATCCAGTCAAGTTGTAACTACCAGTGGCTATTGTGGGTGGTGGTTTAACCATTCTCCCTATGAATGTTCCAGGGATGAGTAAGGGATACTGTGAAACTTTGCTTTGGGAAAAAAAAATTGCACATAAAAACAATACTTACATTACTTAGAACACATGAAGATTCAATGAATAGTCCTTCATTTCTTGAGTATCCATTTAATACAAAATAAAATTCAACAAAAAAATAATGGCATAGAGTTCACCATCATAATAAAACTATAGAATGTGTACTCCAACCACCTTAATCGAGAATATAGTTTTGCAAGTATGGTATTTGGCTAACTTGCAGGAAGTTGAACCCAAGTCTTAACATTCCTCCAAGAAACATTTTAATCCTTCATTTATCAAATAAATGGCATTCATAATCCATTTAAACTCAACCACAAGAGTATTCTAAAAATAAACTTATAACTTAAGCATTTTTCATTTGTGTAGTTATGAACCTGTCAAGAAGGATTAAGTGCAGTCCAAGGATAATACCCCATATTGGAATTTTGTCAATTAGTTTGTTGTATATTATGTATAGATAGTTTTGAATCATCGAGAAGATTCATAAATACTATCATATTAATGGAACTTCTTTCAAATTAAAACCACAGAGTTGATTTGCAATATTCAAATTTTGTGAAATAAAAACATAATTAACCCAATATTCCAGGTTCCTTTTAAATATTTGTCAAACATTTGAGAAGCATCCCTCCAATGTTACACATGTTCATAATTTTAGCCCTCTAAGGTTATAATCAACCATTATCCTTCAATCTTGCCCTAGAATTCATTCAATTTGATTTCTTCTGATCCTTTCCTACTCTTGTAACTTGTTTTCTAGGTTTGTTAAGTAGTTAGTGAACAAAACTTTCATCAAACAATTATCCTGTAACATGTAACCTATAAGACAATTAACCTGCAACCTACAATTTCTCTTCTATGACAATTTTCAATTCATTAGTTTGTACATGCTTCCGTGTTGGTATTTTCAATTTGTCCTTTACATTTGGATTTTTGCATCTTTCTTCTTAACTACAAAATGAAATGGATTTGAATCATTTGGGTAAAATTCCATATCCGAAACTCTTTGTTTTAGTTCTAATGTAATCAGTTTCCAGGCTCTATATTCCATTTTTTCCTTCTTTTATTGTGACTCAATTTTCTTTTTAGTTACCAGTAGTTTTTCCATTTCAATAGTAATCTTGAGATAATTAGTATGTACAATTTCATCTATTTTCTTAGCTAAATCTATTTTATATCTTGGATGAATTCGATCTAATTCAAGGCTTACCTAAAAGACAACATAATTTTCATGATCTTTTTTTGTTTTTCCCTTTGGCTGCAATAATGATAAGTTGAAAATATTGATTTCATGATTTAGATATGAAATTAATAAATCTCTCCCTTTATCACTTATTTGAGATTTCAATTCTTTCTTGTAATCAATAGTTCATTTTTTTTATCTCCATATTGTGTTGACATGCTAATTGATCTCTCTTCACCTGTTTCAATCCTTTGGATGATTGTGGTAGTAGGTAATTGCTAAACAACAAACATTTCAGTTAGCTCAAGTTCCTAATCGCTCTGGGTTCATGAATATTCTCCCTCAATGATCATTTTCAAATTTTTCTTTTTAGTCCCTTGGTCTTCATCTTGATCAATTTCTTTTATACCTTGAACTCTTGGTTGTCTATTATCTCAAATATTTGTTCAATTGTTTGTTCAGAGTGTTCTTATTCATAGACTTCCTAATTAGAAATCCTTTCCCATTCAAGATGCTCTTCATGTTCATAATGAGTGATTTTGTGTTCTTGCCTCCTTTGAGAAATAATATGTAGAAGATCATATCTCAAATGTTGGTATTTATTTAAATAATAATAGTTTAGCAGCTGCTCAACAATAGGCGCTGCCATTTTCCCATTGACCAGAAAAGGGACAACCTTCTTAGGAATTTTAAAAGCAGTTTTGGATTTGCCTCCAATGAAATTCCTTTATAGGGAATCAAAATTTTGTCTGATAAACTCTATTGAAAATAGTCTTGAAGTAAGAAGAAATGGGAGCTTGTAAGGTCTCACTTATGATCCATATACTCTTATGATTGTGTAATACTTAAAAAGGAACTAGTGATGAAACTTCCCTCTATGACATTGCAACAACTCCTTGAATTCAAATTTAATTCTAGGGGGAACCAAACCATATATCCACTGGAAAAAACTTTGAATAATTATGTTAGCATATTGGACAAAATCTCCTTATTGTTGTTGAAATGTTACAATTTGTGACCAACAAATGAATAACTTCATCATATCATCTTATGTATCTTCTGTGATCGGTTCCTATTCTATCCTGTTGGAGTGAAGGGATGCAAGATGTATCTTGAGAAGAGGGGCACTTGAACATGTTGAAGACAATGTGATCTTTAGAAGAACATGTAGTTTTGGATGACTTTGTGACACAATTCTTAGGAGGAAAAAAGCATCTAAGGCTTCCTTTGGCATTCTACAAGGAGATTTCATAACAATGGAGACAAGACAACATAATGGGGGAAGGTTCTAGGAATAATTAACTAAAGCTTCCTCAAACAAGTATCTAGGAAAAACACCAACTCTTCCACAAGATCAATTGCCTTGTACTCTTAGATCCCTAAATGATAGTTGGAGGAAAAGGGAGGAGAGAAGCAAAATGAATGAAGACACACCTCATAACAACAACAACATACTGGAACATAGAATCCTCTATATCAAGGAATGTAGGTAAAGGGAAATATCTTAGGTTTGTTGTGTTTTTGGTTTTCTTTTGTGTCATTTTGAGTTTTGGGAGTTATTTCTCTTTCTTATGCAATACCCAATTGTAAGTTGAGGATCATAAATGTTTAAGAAAGTTTTTTGATTTTTTTGGTTGGGAATGAGAGGCCATGTAATTTTTTTGGCCACCATTATATGGGGCATTTCTCATGCCAAAATGTTGGTAGGAAATGTGACCCTAATAAGGGTAAACATCTCAAGGATAATCATGTTGGCAGAAGTTGATTTGAGGTTTGACACACATATTTAGTTGTTTTTCAAATTTATTCTAAACATAGAATTAGATCCTTACTTAGCACCGATCATATATGATAATTGTTATTATTTATCCAATATACTTTGTAAATTTATCTTAACATCATGACGTCCCCTAGGATATTTGAGCTCAAATATCCATTATACAGTAAGGAGATGCATTTTCACTTTTATTCAAGTTTGTTTCTTTACAGTCTTGTCCAAATTAATATTATAGTTAAGGGATTCTCAAGGACAATATTCAAAATCAAAGGTTTCTACTTTTGCAGGAGACTCCCATGATTGAGATGATATGAGCCCTATCTTGTTATGTTTTACAGGTTTTCTTTGTGTTAGATAGGGTTCAATATCATCATCATCATCTAGAATAAGGTTATCCCAAAGTAACCATAAATTTTCTTTCCTATAAGTAGATTTTCTTCTAAATGCACCAATAAGATAGGAAAAAAGACTTATCATCATCTCCACAATAGACGTTAAGTGTCTACAAATAACTTCTCGAAGGAAACCCAACCACCAAGGGTTTTTGCTTTAATATATCTCGTATTTTGTTGGGATATTGCTTTAATCCATCCATTTTTATAATAGCTTCAATGAAAAATCCAGCTTTACCTAAGTAGTATTGTATCCAACTTCTATTTTGAATATCTTGAGAAGCCCGGTGCAGATGATGAGTTGCAACCACTTGGTTTAAAATATAAAGGTGTATTAGGTACAATAGCAATTTTATTTGATGTTGGGCAGCTGCCCGAATGAATTTTTTCCTTAATGAACTTCTTTGCTTCATTTTCCATGTAATCTTATTGTAATATAATATATTAAACCAATGAAATGGAAGACAAAACAATCTATCATCATGAGCTCTAGTTGAAGATTATAAGTGTTAAGATTACATATTCTCATTACCTCATCTTCCTTGAAGTGTAGCTTGTAATTTGTGATCCTTATTAATTTTATTGTCCTTACAATTGAGACATTCTCCATTGGGAACTTGGAATGACCATAATTATTATGATATTAACAATATTTTCATGGTCCCTTATCCTAAGTTTTGCACCGTTAATATTTAAATTTTAAACTTTTACCATATTATTCATTCTTCCAAGTTGTGGTGAGTAGAAATAAATGCACAAAGTTCAAAAATATATTCTTGTCAGAAATCAGAACCTAGGTATTTCCAATGACACTTGCATATTTGTTTGTATTTCACACAAGTTTGTGCCTGAGTAATTTTCCAAGGGTTATGATAAATTGTAGGATTCCTTTGAGGGACACATAATATCACATTGGCAAAGGACCCTCCCAGTATCATAAAAGCTCATAGTGCTGCAACCATATTTGTTTTCCACTATATGGCTTTATTTGTTTTTTATTTTGAGTTTATGATGCTTAGGGCTCAAACATAACATATGCTTATTAGGCACCTACCCACATTCTCATCATGCTTTGGGTTTCCTTCCCTGGCTGCTCAAAAACATTTTTTCATTGTCATAAATGTTGAAGAATCTAGGGCTAACAGATTTAATGAGATTCTTCTAGCATGGTAACTACTTGTGAGGTATTTTTATTTTATATTCTTAGCACAATATTCACTTTTTCTTATTAGAGTGTGTCTTATTATATTCATCAAATAGTTATCGAAGCAAAGAGACAAGAACACAAAATGTTTGCATTTCTGCAAAGGCCAAAACCTCTCCCTCTTGGAGAGGAAAACCCACACAAAATTATCCTTATAGAGATTCCAATTGATGAATACCAAGACCATGATGCTTAACTGACTATACCACTTCAAGACCAAGACACAATCCTATTCTCTAAGATCATCATCATTGTTGGACCTTCAAGAAGGACTTCACAATAATGACGAGATCATTGTTGTTGCACCATAGCTTCTCCTTTTATATCATTATCTCACTAAGATCATCTCTACTATGCCATCAATTTTGTTACATATTTGTAGCATGTTGTTGCACTACCACAAAGTTCTTGATTAGAACACCACCGAGACTATGATACAATGATCATCAAGTTTGTGACTGCATTTGTAGTGTATATGTTGAGACACAGTGTGACTGAGATCCTTCATGTATACCGAGACTATGATTGTGTTGAGGCAGTGATTGCTAGGACTGTGAGGAGGTTGAGACACAGAGTGTCCTCCTTCTCATTAGTAAGTCAAGACTCTAACACTACTTCCTATGATCATTGAGGCCGAGATTATATTCCTTAAGATAGCGAGGAGACCGAAAACATTCATCTTGATAGTACCCATTGGAAGAACTGTGGTTACATATTTTGATCACCACTTAAACTTCAAAGACATTTGAGATTTTGTCTCTTCTTGTACCCATCTGAGATTGCAGACTTGTCCAAGATTTTGTATCTCCTACACCCACTATGTCATCCACAGTTTCAGAGGTATGTCCAAAATTCTTGACTGTAATTTTGAACCTTAATGCCTATTTATAGTGGTTCTTCCTTCATAAATAAGCCGCAATGACAGAGTGAAGTGTTTTGTCTCCTTTTGTGAGTCAACTTTTAATTTATATTCATTTGTAGGCTGGCATGACTGTGTTTCACATCGTTTTGTTGGCAGACTTCTTCTTGTGCATATCTTGGAGGATTGTGCTTGCATGGAGGGCTACCTGAAATTTATGTAGACTCGTATATTTTTCTCATGCTCAAGAAGAGATTCTTAAAACATGACATTGATTCTTTGACTTATCCTAAGGCTCTCAATGGGATCCACCACTGAATAAATAAACTTCTTGCTCATGAAACCAATGCAGCAAGGTATAATAATAATTTCATTTTCCTTGTTTACAAAAATCAATGTCATGAAGGCCGAACCTAGTTACACTTTCTTTAACACTCCCTCTTAACTAGGGAGGAATTCATGATGGTACTTGGTTATTCTCAATCTGAATAATTTCTCATAAGAAGAATCAGATTGGTAACCCATCTATATATCATCATAATAACCAACATTGTTTCCCCAATAAGGCCTTGACTGATGTTGGGTCCCTATAATACTAGTGATTACCCCATTACTATTGTAGTTATACCCCTTATTTATAGTGTTGTGCCCCTATTACCCCCATATTGTTATTTCTGTGCCCCATAGAATCCCTCTATTGTTATTTTTGTGGCTTTATATTATTATTGTTAGGTCGGCTGGATTATATTGTGACTCCTTAGACTCCTATATATAGAAAGGAGGTTTTGTCATTTGTATCATCCAAGAATTGTTCATTTATGTAATGTAAAGGAGGTTGTCCCCTCGAAGAGGCTGAATTCTAAGGCATTGATCTTTCTCTTCTATCTTTTCTTGAGCTGGTTTCATAACATTTGGTATCACAGCTTTGGATTCTAGGGTTTCGCTGCTCCAAACAGGTCATCGTGGAATTTTCGCTATAAATTTTTTTCTGTGATGTTTCAGAAGTCGCAAAAAAAACCCATTTGAGAAGAAATTGCGCTGAACCTTGGGTCCAAATTTCAGATATTTTCACTCGACATTTGCGGAGAGATGCTCTGAGGAAATTGGTCTTTTTGCAGACTCCTGAATTACATTCAAAACAGGTGACCTAGGAAAAATCGTCATAACTTTCTCTCTGGGGATCAGATTGAAATTTCGTAAGAAGTTATAGAAAGAGGACGGACTGTAGTTTCTTTTATATCTTTTTCAGAACCAAAGGTCGAAAATTGTACACGTGGCACTTCATACAAGTTCACTCTTCTAAAAGGTCTATAATCAGGTCATCTTGGGAGATTGTGCATAACTCTTTCTTGGAGAATCCAATTTGGATCAGACTGGTGGCACTAGAAAGAGGACACAGGGAGCTACTACAGGTCACAATTTCAGAACTAGATGATTGGAAAGTACAGAGATACATCAGAGGCAATATCAAGCTCCTACAAAGTGAAAAAAGGTGTATAGTTTTTTTTAAATTTTTTCTTAAGCTTGATTTGAAAATTTATTTTGAAGGAATTCAAAGGGCATAGTAGAGCATTATTAGCGGTAACTGATGCCCCAAGGAAAGAAAATGCAAACACCTAGTAAGGAACCTGAAAGCTCTAGCATGACTCATGAAGAAGAGGAAGAAATGCAACATGATATATCAAAATTACAAGACCAAGTGCAACAACTGTCCCTTGCACAAAAAGGAACAGAATCTAAGATGGATGGTTTAAAGAAAGGTGTAGAAGCTAAGATGGACTGTTTAAAGGAAGGCGTAGAAGCTAAGATGGATGGCATGGAAGCTAAGGTGAATGGCATGGACACTAAAATTGATGGCATGGATGATAAGATGGAAGAATTGAAGATAAATATGAATAAGTTGCTACAAGAAATGGTCACTAAGGGTGAAAGAGTACTAAAGGAAACTCATGATGAGAACAAAAGAAATGTTAATCATGATTCCATAGACTCTAATGTTGGATCAAAGACTCACCATGTTCCAAAAATCGATATGAGGAAGTTTTATGGCAAGGATCCCGCCACATGGATATTACAGATGGAGCAATTCTTCGATCTCAATAATGTGCAAAACACACAAAAGTTACGTATGGCAACTTTATATTTGGAACCAAATCAGTTTGTATGGTATCAATGGCTTTGTTCTCGTAAACAATTTATCACTTGGGCAATTTTTACGGAAGAATTGATAGCACATTATGAGGATACAAAAAGCAACACTTTTTTTAGCCAATTGATAAGTCTCAAACAAAAGGGTTCAATAATGGAGCACATTGAGGAGTTCCAAAAATTGAACATAAGGGTAAAATATATTCCAGAGGAGCATAGGATTGATGTGTTCATAGGGTCTTTAAAGGATAATATCCAACATGATGTGCGCCTTTGGGAACCTGATTCATTAGAGAAGGCATTCAGGTTAGCAAGAAAAATGGAAAGCAAAATTATGGCAACTAGGAAGCATACCATTTACAACTATAAAGACGGAAGTGTTGTTGCCCATAGTCTTCCACAACCTACAAGGTTGACACCACAACAATTGGAAGAAAAAAGAGCAAAAGGGCTTTGTTACAATTGTGATAGCAAATACACAAAAGGTCATAAGTGTGCTGAGAAGAAATTATTCTACATAGATTGTGAAGAGGAAGAAGAAAAGGAGCAAGAAAGGTCAAAAGAAGAGGATATATTCCAGGAACAAAGCCTAGATGAAGAACAAATAAATCCGACCATATCTTGTAATTCTTTGGCGAGAATAACCACTCCTCAAACCATCAAGATAGAAGGAAAAATCAAGAAGAAAAAGGTAATAGTGTTGATTCATTCAGGAAG
Organism: Pinus tabuliformis; assembly: GCA_031772625.1. Lineage (NCBI taxonomy): Eukaryota > Viridiplantae > Streptophyta > Pinopsida > Pinales > Pinaceae > Pinus > Pinus tabuliformis. Next base: position 195,844,955 of record CM062807.1, on the reverse strand, counting down.
CACCCACAATTTTATTCATTGTAGGGTAGCAAAAGAATTGAATTGCTTCCTATATCCAGCACCAGAGTGTCAAGTGATGATTGCAAATGGAGGAACAATAAATTGTTCTGGAAAGTACCATAATATCAAGCTATCCATGGGAGAATATGTATTGACTAGCCCAATGCTTTCCATTCCAATGGGAGGTGCTGATGTTGTACTAGGAGTCCAATGGCTACAATCCTTGGGTACAATAGCTTTTAATTTTCAAGAACTTTTCATGAAATTTTCTGTGGAAGGAAAGGAAGTTGAATTAAGGGGTATTGCAGGGAAACCAGGAAAGATAATCAGCTCTAATGGCATGACAAAGCTTCTAAAAAAGGAGCAAAGAGGTGTAATTGCACAATTATGTTCGCTAGATGTTTCCACATTGGAATCATCTATTTCTCCAGATCTCCAAAAAGTCCTGGACAATCATTCCAAGGTATTTGAGACTCCCAAAGGTCTCCCACCTATGCGTGATCATGATCATGCTATTCATCTGATTCCAGGAAGTGTTCCTCCAAACATCAGGCCGTACAGATATCCATATGTCCAAAAAAGTGAAATTGAACGTATGGTTGCAGAAATGCTAGAGGCTGGTATAATTCAACCGAGTCAAAGTTTTTTCTCAGCTCCAGTAGTATTGGTGCACAAGAAGGATGGATCATGGCGCATGTGTCCAGATTATAGGGAGCTCAACAAGCTCACTATTAAAGATAAGTTCCCCATTCCTGTCATTGATGAATTACTGGATGAATTGCATGGATCAATTTACTTCACCAAGTTGGATCTTCGTTTGGGATATCATCAAATCAGAATGAAGATTGAAGACATTCCAAAAACGGCATTTAGAACTCATGAGGGTCATTATGAATTTTTGGTCATGCCTTTTGGCCTTACCAATGCACCTTCAACATTTCAAGGTTTGATGAATTCAATTTTCAAACCATTCCTTAGAAAATTTGTGTTAGTATTTTTTGATGATATACTAATCTACAGCAAGTCTTGGAAGGATCATGTTGAACATGTTGACAAGGTGCTACAACTATTGGAGGAGAAACAATTATATGCAAAAAGATCCAAATGTTTCTTTGGAGTCCAGGAGGTGGAATATTTGGGTCATATTGTATCTCATGGAGTTAAGTTAGACCCTAGCAAATTAAAGCCATTAAGGAATGGAAAATCCCCACATCCATAAAGCATCTGCGAGGATTTCTTGGGTTGACAGGGTATTATCGCAAGTTCGTTAAGAATTATGGGAGAATAACAACACCTCTAACAACATTATTGAAGAAAGATTCATTTTCATGGACTCCGGAAGCAACAAAGGCCTTTAAACATCTTAAAGAGGCAATGTGCCAAGCACCGGTCTTAGCTACACCAGACTTCACAAAAACCTTTATTGTGGAATGTGATGCTTCAGGAAATGGAATTGGTGCTGTTCTAATGCAAGATGAAAGACCCATTGCTTTTGAAATTCATCCAATCAAGGGAAAGTTTTTAAGCAAAGCTATTTATGAGAAGGAAATGTTGGCAATACTCCATGAACTTAAGAAATGGCGACCCTACCTAATGGGAAGACACTTCAAGGTAAAAACGGATCATGATAGCCTTAAATACTTTTTAGAACAAAGATTGTCCTCTGAAGAGCAACAAAAGTGGGTCACAAAGATGTTGGGTTATGACTTTGAAATCATCTACAAAAAAGGGAAGCAAAATGTGGTGGCAGATGCACTCTCAAGAAAGGATGAGGATATGGAAGCATTGTTGTGTGCCATTTCTATTATCCAACCAGATTGGATAAACGAAGCAAAGGAGGAATGGAAGAATGACGAAGAAGTGTGGGCACTTATTCGAAAGCTACAACAAGATTCAAGTACTTCTAATACATTTAGCTGGAAAAATGATTCGTTATGGTACAAAGATCGCTTATACCTCTGTAAGAATTCCCAGCTAAAACAAAAGATTCTTATGGAATTGCACACTTCTCCCTTAGGAGGGCACTCAGGATTTTTAAGAACTTACCACAGGGTTAAGAAGGAATTTTTTTGGGATGGCCTTAAATCAGATATTCAAAAGTTTGTGGCGGAATGTTTGGTTTGCCAACAAAATAAAGTTGAAACAATTAAGACACCGGGTCTATTACAACCTTTATCCATTCCAAGCCAACGTTGGGAGGAGGTTTCAATGGATTTTATCACAGGTTTACCCAAGTCTGAGGGAAAGAGTGTCATCATGGTGGTAGTTGACAGACTTACCAAGTATGCACACTTTTGTGCATTATCACATCCATTTAAAGCCAGTACAGTTTCTACTACATTTATGGAAACAGTTCAAAAGCTACATGGAAATCCAAAGATTATTGTAAGTGACAGAGATCCCATTTTCACTGGAAATTTTTGGACAGAATTATTTTCTTGTCTTGGTACTCAGTTAGCTCATAGCTCATCTTATCATCTTACAAGTTCTACGCAGGGTATGTGCGGCTGGACAAGAGGGCAGCAAGTCTGGAGGGTTATTTCAGAAGTTTTTGGTGGGCCGTACAAGCTGTGAAGTACTACAGGTGCCTAATAAAATTTAATTAATTTGCTGTAACTTGCATTTATTTTCTGTGGGCCATTTTCCCACGAAGGGAACCCTTGTATGCTGTGATATTATTTTAATGAGCAGCATATTTGAAGGGCAGAACTATTTTGTGTGCATATGTGAAATTGGTTTCATTTGCTTCCACTAATTATTTTATTCACCAGTTAAAAATCCCGGTGTGTACATTTTATTCTGTGAGCTGTATTAAATTTCAACAGCAAGGAAATCACAAGGAAATAATCTGTCAAAAGGAAATAATTTGTCAAGTTCTAGGGTTAGAAAATTTAACACTAATGGGGAAGTGATGTTACAACACCAACTACAGGAATCCCTATAAGGATTGATTTAGCATTCTGCATATTTAATGTGCAAAAATATGGCCTAAACTCGCCAAAAATAAAAGGCACTCTTCACTAGGAACTCGACCAAGATAAGTTTAAAAGCATGCCAAAGAAGGATATTTAACTAGGTTGACCTTGGTCCACTAAAAATAATTACATGTGGAGAACAACTTGTAAATACTCTACCAACTTAAGATGGGACCTACTTGACCACTGTAGATACTGCAAATCTGTATTGCATTTCACGCCATTTCACTATTAATTCCCTAAAAAACTGTCCATCATTCCTCAACACCCCAATCTCCCAATCTATAGAGAAAGGTCAACATTGTTAAGGTAAGCCATAGCTTTGAACAACAATCACCCTTGCATTCAAAGCCAAATGTAGATTGTAGGACCAATGATTTTGGGGTCCCACAACACGATCTAGACATTGGTGCAAATAGACTTGAATTTTGGCATCTTTGTGAAGATCATATGGCATTTTAACAGTTTTATCCTTTGAAGGACATCTTATAAGAGGCATACTGCAAAATAAAAAGTTACCCCACTACCACAACTCTTCTGCCAACATATTCCTTCAATTTCTAATTTAAAAAAAAGTAGAATATCTTTTCGAATTTACATAGCATTATTGCCTATCAAAAAGAAGATCTTTTGCATCACCGTGAACCTTAGTTGGCTTTAGAATTGGTGATCATAAGCTATACTTGCTCTACCTCTGTTAATCATTATTCTTATTTACCAAAGTACGATAACCAAGATGGCCCTTGGATAGTATCATGGAAAGCTAGCTATGATAAGCAACACCATTTTATAGTTGCTAAGGTGAGATCAACATAAAAGCCCTAGGAACCATAGCTATTTACTAATAGAGTAAGCTAGCTATAGCAGCCCTCATTCAGTGATATTAAATGAGTAATAATAGAAATGGCGAATTGACAAAGCCACATTACTGAGTTATGAGCACGAGTTTTAGCCACATGAAGAAAGGTGATGAATGCCAAATGACACTGACCATCTGAATTTTGCAGTCATAGGAGGCTTTCTAATGGCCATACTCAAGGTATGCAACGGGATGGATGATTATCTAATGTCATTTTGAGTTGGTTGAGTTGCATGCTAATATATCTTCTTCTATCTATATATAAAGTTCTATATACAGATCAGATAGGGCCAAGTAGTAAACATGTAGAAAAACTTGGTTGGAGGGTCAGTTTGTACCAATTTGGTACCTAACCGATACAAACCAGCCCTCCAACCAGATTTTTCTACTGGTTCATTACCTGGCCTTCTCTGATCTATATATAAAACTTTATATATAGATAGAAGAAGAGATATTAGCATGCAACTCAACCAACTCAAACTCGCATTAGATAATCATCCATCCCGTTGCATACCTTGAGTGGAAGTTTAGAATACAACCACCAAAAAACCACCTATGACTGCAAAATTCATTAGTCAGTTTGGTACCTAGCTGATACAAAGTGGCCCTAACCAACTGATTCCAACCCTAACCAGCTCGGTCAAATCTCACATGCATGGGGGAAGTCCAGGACCCCTGGTGGCAATTTTTTGGGTTGTTATGGAGGAACCTAAGGGTTGCTTTCCTCTCAAAACAGTGCCCCTTGGTTATAAAAAACCCTGCCCCTCCTAAACCTTAAACCTAAACAAAAAAATTGACTCAAACCTAGTAATGTTGGCAACCAATGGTAATGTTACATTCATAAAGTAAAAGTTGACATTTCCTTTATTTTTCCTTTTCATCATTTCTTTACTTCTCATCCTTCTGGTTGAAATTTCCTTTATCTTTCCTTTTCATCCTTCCTTTTACTTAAATTTTTAACATTACCATTAATTGTTTCAGGATATTTGAGAGTAGTTTCAGCCTCAATGGATTTCATATGGAGAAATTAGAATTTTAGATCCCACTCAAAATCCAGCAAACTTAAAAGTTTTTAGGATTTCAGGATTTGGGGGATCGCAACATTTCTATTTGATTTTGTCATGTATGAGGGTTTGGGATTGGCATTTAATCAAGAGCATGAAGACCTTTATATACCTTGATGTTGGTGCTATTAATTGTTGAACTTCTCTAATGTTAGTGGTATTAATTGTTTTGAACTCCTTTGCCACGTCTTAACAAAAATATACTGTTAACTCAAAGCAAAATAATTGATTAGGCATGCTAAGATTTTTCTACCATATTATAAGGTTGAGGAGATGAACTGTAATGTCCTCAAAAAATTGAGGACAAATAGGACTCATTAGCTATAGTCTGCCTAAAAAAGGGGAAAACCCAAAAATATCCATTGTTGGGCAAGTTTTGGGGCAATTTGGGCGAGAAATCCAGAATTGGGGTTTTGAGTAAAATTTACTCAACCATTTATGAAAATGAAACCCCTCAAGAAAGCCTATAAATAAAGAAGGATTGGATTCATATTGATCATCAAGTATGGTTCATCTCTTTGTATTTTGAGCATTAGCTCCGAAGGCTTGAGACCCCATTCCTCCTTGTCAATTTCGGTGGTGAAAGATTCCACCCTAGTTGACATTTTTTTCTCTTTTCTCTGTTTTGGCACAAGGGTCTCTGGATTGGACGACAAATTCGATGGAGGGTTAATCTTTGTGTCTGGCATCAAGTTTTATGATGATTGACTCCTGTTGATGCAACGAGGGTATTTAAGGGATACTCTCTGTTTGACCGCAAGTTTTTGTAATGATCATTCTGTTCTTGGCACATAAGACTAGCAAAGTTTTCTTTGTGGAATACTATCTTACATCAAAGGCAACAAGCTTTTCCTAGCACAGCAATAGCTCTGAAGGCAGTGTTGAATCATCGTCTAGCATAAGGGTTTCGTTCTCTAAACACTTCATTTGTTTCCTGAGACAACGCGTCAATAACGTGAGTCTATCGAGTGAAAGGTTGTAGGCTGAGGACGGAAGTCAACTTGTAGCCGACATCTTTTGAGCATTAAAAAAAGGTTTGTGGACGCTCGTGGAAGGGCTTTTCCTGTGACACGTCTCTCTTATAAAAGCTCAAGTCCCTACCACAAGAAGTTTCTGGCAAAGTTGAGATAACCATCTAGCAAGGATAGCATCGAAAGAAGATACCTTGGGTCAATCAACAGTTAGAAGTTGGTGTTAAAATAACCCTTTGGATTGTCAAACAAAGTATTTGTTGACTTGTGGATATTCGTTCATTGTCTATATATATGTGGGCACTTGTTACTTTTGTGGGACCGTTGTTTTAAAAGAAAACGTTGGATTTGACTGGATTAATTTGTGGTTGAATACTTTACTGTAATATGGTTATATTAAAGTTTTTTTTCTACTGCCAATAAAGAATTCTTTAATGGTAGAACTAAAGAAAAGATTGAAAAAAAAACCTAATGTCTAAAGAAACATAGGGCAAAATTGTCATAGCACTTTACAGTGGAATCCTGCCAGCCTGTAAGTTTGGTGCATGTTTCCAGGAGATATGAGTAACATTACAGTCAAGTAGAATAAGGGTAATCACAAAGAAGCCATGGAGGGTAAGGAGGAACGAGGAGATCCAGACACCAAGGATCTTTTACATGTATACATGGACAAACAGAAATCTCAAATTTAATATTACAGGGGCAGCAGCAAGGACAACAGATAATGCACACCTTGGCCCAGGGTCAACAACAACTTGCTCAACTAACAACTCATCTCATAGGTAATGAAAATGTTGCTTGCAACAAGAGAAATAACATGGAAGGGGGTGGAACTCATAACCCTAGTCCTCTTAACACTCGGGAAACCAGTGAGGAAACCAACAAAAGGAGTCACCGACCATTGCTTCCTCAATTCACAAATAATCAAGCCAGAGCAAACCAAGAAGTTGTTGAACCAAACAGACTGTTGGATGGTTATTGCTGATTCTTTCTCTTTCTTGTCTAACTGCTCTTGAAGAATCTTATTTTCCAATTTGAGAATAGTACTTTCTTGACCTCACTAAGAATAGAAGATCAAGTTGGTTGGTGGGCCTAGTGATAGGAGACTATCTAGCTCGGTTTGAAGAGCACTTGTTTACTATGAATTAGGGTGAACAACAAAATAAATATGAAGTAAGAAAACACACGAGTTGTTATGACCTTCAATTAATACAGTAGACCCACGGGGCAACCTAATTTCGATCTAATATGCAAGGTGAATAAACTTTCCCTTCCCTCATTTGATATATCATCTAAATTTATAACAAGAGCTTGGGTGCAAAAATTGGACACCTACTTTAGGCTCAACCCTATGCCAGAAGCAAACGCGATCCAATTTGCCACATTACATCTAGAAGGGGAAGCACATTAACAGTGGTATCATCGTCTAGTAACTTTGGGACATGCTAACATCACTTCTTATGAATATTTTACACAAAGACTGATAGAAAGATTCTACCGAAAGAACCCAAAACTCCACTTCACAGAACTGGCACTAATTAAGCAAATAGGGTCACATGAAGACTTTATTGCAAATTTGAACGCACTGCAATTATGGTAACAAATATATCTAAAGAGCGATTAATTATGCTTTTTACTAAAGCATTAGCTGAGCCCCTACAAGGATGGGTCAAAGCATTCAATCCCACCACTCTTCAAGAAGACTCAAGACTTAGGAAATGAAGCCACTAAAGTGAAGGCTCCATCCAAGCCTTTCATCCCTCTAAAGGATAAGGAGAAGAAGCCTTTCCAACGTGATGGACCCAAAAAGAGATAGACTATATGAGGAAACTCAAAGCGAACTAAGGAGGAAAAAGCTATGTTTTACTTGCAGGGAACCATGGGAACCTGGTCATCATTGTTTAGGAAAGGGGAAGATTCACTACATCAAAGTACTCTCTGACAATGAAGAAGATGAAGAGGCCACTCCAAGCACCGATGAAGAGACACCACAAAAGGAAGCAAAGGAAGAAGAAAAGCTTAACAAATCCAAAGAATAATCGCCACAAGAGGAAAGGCTAAGCAGAGAAAAGAAGACATGACCACAGGTCAAGATGGCAACCCTTTCAGGCATGCGCAAGTATTACACCTTCAAGTTCAGGGGAGTCATAAAGGGACAACGCATCACAACCCTAATTAATGGAGAAGCCACACACAACTTCATTGATGCAGTACTAGTAGCTAAAAGGGGACTTCCCACCGAAGAGTTCGAGGGCTTGGATGTGATAGTTACAGACGAGTACAACTTGGATTTCACATGAATGATCCCAGGTTTGAGTGTAACTCTTGGTAACTATATTGTTACCAGTGATTTCTATGTAATAGATCTTGTATACCTCAACATGGTACTGGGAATTTGTTAAAATTGGAAACTAGGGCCAAACTTCATGTGGGTCATCTTATTCATGGCTGATAATATTTTTATTAGATTCCTCTCGTCGAGAGGTGTAGGATTGATCTAAAGATCATCCGATTCTGATAAGTATTCATGGAGATATGAATTTATTTTGATTATGGAATTATTATCAAGCCGACCTACAACTTATGTAGGCTCAAGAAGCCCAAACGTCATGTCTATTCAACCTCTACATTTAAGTATAAATAGAAGAGGACTTCAAGTCATTTCTACACACACTTGGATCTTTTCCTCTCTCTACTTGTCTTTGGGTTTTAGTAGGAGGAGAGATCCTAAGGTGATGCCGGTGAAGCCGATGATGCTGGTGAAGCTGTTGATGCCGGTGAAGTCGATGATGCTGGTGAAGCTGATGATGCCGGTGAATTCGTTGATTCCAGTGAATCCAATGATGTTGGTGAAGCCGATGATGATGATATCGGTGAAGCCGGTGACGCTGATGATGCCGGTGATGATGATGCCGACTGATGTCAATGATACTGATGCCGGTGATGCTGATGCCACTGATCTAGGGTTTGCTGTTGCTAATGTAAATCATATTTATGTACTATTTCTCTTTGCTGAATTACTGAATATAAAAGAAGATTTGATCAAAGGGTTCCCCATATGGGGGGTTTGTCCCTGGCTAGCTGCCACATCTTGTGTCTCTTGTCTTGGCTTATTTTCTGTTGATCGTTTAATGTTCTATCTGCACTTTACTTATGTACATGTGATTGCTAATCTATGGATAATAATAAGAAAGATAAGTAAACCGCTCTAAGCATAGAACATACCATAATTTAAAATTAGTGCTTTGACAATTTGACCTTTGTATGTATCATTCTTGATCAGTTCATTAAATGGAATAGAAATTTTGATTTTAGATATCTCATTTTCTAAACTGAAAGATGATTGACCTTTCTCTACCTCTTTGATGGTTGTGTCTCTCTTTTCAGGAATTTCTTTTGGAGGATCATCTTTCTTCTGACTAGAAGTAGGTGCATCAACTTGGCCTTTCTTTGGAGGATTTACTGGAACTTTTTTGTTTCTCAAATTATATTGTCTCTACACCTCCATGATTTCATTTTGATACCCCTTCTTGTATTACTCTGATTCCATGTGCATAATATCTTCTTGTGGCTGATAAAACAAGTCTTGTTCTTCTTTTGTCAAAAAGACAATGTCCTCTTCTTCACTGAATTAATGAATCTGATCTTGCTCTTATGTTATCTATTCGTCCTCTACAAAATTCTCTTGAAAAGGAGGTTTGATTTGTTGTTGATCTCCCTGATTTCGTTGTTCTCTTTGTTTTATTTGCACTTGAGGCCTCCGGAAATTTCAGTTTCTCACTGGAGGAGGGGCCTGCTGATCTCTACCAACAACTTTGTTCTCTAAGGTCAATCTCTCCATGAAATTTTCCATTGTTTTCACCATGACATCCATCTTGATGTCTGATGAAGATGAAGCTTCCTCTTTAACTCCTCTTTTCTCATCTTTCACTTTGGACTTTTTATTCAACAAATTCACTTCTACTGCAACATTTTTTTTTCATGTCCTCCAAAGTGGTTGGGTTCCTTTCTCTAAGATGACAGGAAAGATCGACATCAAAACCATCCAGGTAATGAAGAAAGGCCAATCTAGAAGGGGGTTTTATTTTAGTCGGTATTGAATTATATACTTTATTAAATATTGCTGAAAAATCTTGTACCAATTCTCCTAGAGCTCTCTTCAAACTGTCATGCTCAGCCAAAATATGCAGAGGGTTCTTCTTGAATTCCCATATGGCAAGGAAATTTTTTTCAAGTTACTGGAAATCGAAAATACTAGCAACTGGAAAACCTCTTAAGCATTTCTTAACCTCTTTCTAAAAATTGTTAGCAAAAAGCCTCAACTTAGCATCCTCATGGCCCACCTCTTCCAAGTCTATGAAACATTCAACTTATCAAGGTGTTTTTGTGCTAAAATAACCCTTGTTCCATCGAACTGAGGAAATCTATGACCATAGTTTTGTGGAAAATCATGTAGTGGGTCTTGTAAGTTCAAGAGAGCATAATGAGCAGCCATGACTACATGACTTGGGCTAGTACTAACCTTTGGGGTCTGAAATGAATATGAGGAAGGTAAGGGGACAACTGTTTGAACATTCAATGAAGATGAAGGTTTGACAACAATAGACAAAGTAGGAGCAAAACTAAATGAGATGTTCAATGGGGTAGAAACAATTTGGACAAAATGTTGTAATTTGGAGGACTTAGTAGCAACTTCCTACAGCTAATTAAGAAGATTTTATAACTTATGGAATTGTGTCCAAATGTTCTTATCTTCTTCTAATACATCTTCTTTCTGAAAAGGAATAGAGGGATGTAACTGTGATTGATCAAAAACTATTTCTATCAAACTGTTTTTTGATTTAAATTTGAAGAGGATTTGTTCAAAATTCAAATAAAACTGAGTGTGGTCCACTGATTCAACACCTTCAAGTAGATACAAGGATTTTTTATGATACTAGTATTTGTTTCTTTTGCAAGCTTCTTTTTTCTAAAAAAACTTCTTTGAACTGTTCAAAACTTCAGGTGGATTAGGGTTTGGATGATGCCTAGTGTGTACCTTGCTTGAATCCATATTTCCTACAAGAATTGATTGCAGCTGATTCTAAAATCACTAACAGTCTGGAAAATATTCAGCCTATCAATATCTAGTTCATTGTCACCCTTAGGAACCAAATTTGTCTCTAATTAGTAGATTTTCCCAGGGAATTATTTAAGCTTTGCATCCCTGGCAACGATGCCACTATGTTAGCATTATGTAATTCCTCCAGGTTGAGAAGAGGAACCCAAAGGTAACCACAAACCACTTGGAAGATGGACTCCAGCCCTTCCACCTTCAGAGAGGGATCTCTTTGTCTAAAGCTTCATTGACTTATATTTTAGGCTAGGTATGGTGCTAAGATGGATATAGATTTTAAAGGTTTGTTGGTAGGAGAGAAGACAGATCCATTCAGAAATAAGGTCATGGAGGTTGATTTCTTTTTCAGTGAGAGGATGAAGGGAAAGAGGGATCTTCTATAGAGACAAGGTAGGCAGTCTTTTTAGAGTTTTTCAGTTAAATTCGTTGTAGGAGGGTGAGTAGAAGATAGGTGAAAATGACATATAGAGCATCAAACAATGGGATGAATTCTAAATTCCATTCAAGAGGAAAACATAAATTGTTTAGCAAACTGAAACAGAGCACTTTTAAAGCGAATTCTGAGACAAATATTTTTTTATCTAAAAAGGAAGACACACATTTCAAAGCATGATTTATAACAGAAGATAACTTGCAAAATAAAGAAGCACGTCTCCATAGAAACTGACACAGGAATCCTTATAAAATCAGACCTCTGTCTTTTCATTCACTGAAAAATATATTAGAAAAAAAAAGCAATACATAATGTCTCTTCTCCTAAAACTTGACCAACCCTTTGTTTAATAAAAATTATAGCATAAATTGATCACAAACAATTAGTTCCCGCCTCTAGGAACTGAATTCCCTAATAAGATTTTTGTTTCTACCTAATGCAGTGAATATATAACTGTTTTTCTGAAAAATAGGAACTGTTTGACCAAGGCTTTCTAAAACAAATTTACATTAAATTCAAAGCCTAAATCAAGCTCCAAGGTCCTTAGATGCCTCATAATATTAACCAAGATCATAAAAATAAATTACATATCTTTTAGACATAAAATTCTCGGTCAAAAGGCTCACCGTGTGGTTGCGCAACCTCCTAGTTCAGCAAATATGCAACATAGAAGCACAATGAATCGGTGCTTGATGTAGCTCTGGTTACTCCTCGAGTTGCTAGATGGTTGGTACATGTGTGAAATGGTATGGACATCATCAACTTACCCTCTAGAAACATTATTTCATCATGCAAAGCTCCCAACTTTCAAAAGTCCACCTACAGCAAAAGCACAACACATGTGAAAGCGTAGTGAAACCTATCCTCCATGGGTTTTGACTAACACTGAGGTCTCTAAACAAAACCTACAACCTGATGATGATGTAAACATTCCTAATACCCCTTTTCAAACTTCCACTCACCAAAAAGATGACAAAATTCCTAATTTCCATCAAAACCCTAACCCTAATGCTTGGCCAAAACACAAAATTGTTGTTTGAGCTGCTCTTTTAACAAAGTTTCATGGTTTCTTGAGTCTATTTGATTGTAATCTCAATAAAGCTTCAAACAATACATGCCCCCTTATACAACCTCTGTCAACCATCATTCTTGGACAAAAAAACAAAAAGGCCAAAATTTCTTTGATTTACCTATTCCAACACTCAAACTTTGGCTGCTTCAGCCAACAAATATAGCTTACCTTTGTCCTTCTCCTGTATCTCCTTCAACTGCTGCTTGGAAATCCTCAGTTCCTTCCTCATCGTAAGTTTTTTCCCGCATATGTTTTTCAGTTTCCTATGTAATGGGAGAGACCTCTTCACCATATACTTGACATTTTCCATTGCTGGCACATACATGTTCAAAATATCATATATCTTTTTCCTATCCCTTTCAACCTGCTCCTTGAGTTTATTAATTTCATTGTGGTTTTTCCTCAACCTATTAAAACTATGTTGCCCCTCATCTATCTATGTTTTCTTCTCTTCTTATATTGACTTCTCTTCCTGTAGCTTCAATTTTCTAGCTGAGGACCTAGTGACTCTAGCTGATGGAGCTTCTACCTCTTGAAAGTATTCTCTCACTGTCTTCTCCTTGATTTTAGACTTGGTGGTTGATGGTGTGGCGTTTTTCAATGATTCTTCTTCATTATCCTTATTTGTCCTTTCTAAAGCAACCTTCTTCAATTCCCTGTTATCATGTTGCAATTGGGAAATGAAAAAGTATGCTTGCTTTAACTGTTCTTGCAATTCCAAAATATCCTTGTCTTTATCACTTGGAACAATTTCCTCTCGTATAGCCTCTAAAGGTTTAGATGGTTTCTCAAGTGTTTTTTCCAAGGGAATTTCCTTTGCAATAGATCTAGTGCGGGGCCTTTTGGGAACCTTCACTACTTCAGAAGAAAAATGAAACTTCTTACCTTTCTTCTTTTCTGATGGATCCACGACAACTGATGGTCTTTTCATAGAACTTCCAGTTGCTGACTGTATGTCCTTTTCCACAGATGATGGCGTGTCTTTCTTGCTTAGGGAACTGGTTGGTAAGTCAACTTCCAAATTTGAAGAATCTATAAATGACTTCCATGCTTGATTTCTCCTATTTAATTCCCCCAACACCAACAATTTAGTCAAAGAAAAGTGGAAAAGACTAGGTTCCACTTGGCTTTGTTTTCCTTGCACTTTGTCTGTCATCTTGCTAAGGCTCCTGAACAAATAGAAGGGTAGATTCAAAGGACTCTTCCCTGTGAAATGCATCAAAATCCTGAAATGGTATTGATAGATCCTCCCAAACCTACCCTCATAGGTAAAATATCTCTGGATTGCCTTAAAAAAATTATTGTGGGGATCTAGAAAATATTCTCTAGGTACAATGGCTCCATTCCCTTCTTTTATATATTTGGGTTTCAATAAATATTTATAATTTTCTATGTCAAGAAGCATGCTCTTGAACCACTTCTCTCCTTGTAGAGGTATCTCTGTGGCAGCTGAGATAGTGACATCTGACACTAGAAAAGTGAGCCCTCCAACCTTAACATCTAATCCACTAAAACTCATGGAAAATTATTTGGTGAGATGTACATTATACCCCTGGATCTTCTCACAAAATCTAATGAAACCTAATTCTTCAAAGGCAACTCTGATTGATGGGTCTAAGTTTATCAAAGTGAGGTCTTGAGGTTCAAAACTCACAATATCACCTCCCTTGTGCTTTTTCCTATCTAGGGTTATCATGATTTTCACAGCAAACATGAATTCCAAGGTTCCTTGAATGAAACTTGGTGTATATCAATTGCATGGAAATTGAGGTAGCGACGATGAAATGGAGCTTAGGTTAAGGTTTTATGAAAATTCAAAATGAAAATTGTGCATGGAAAAATCAAACAACACAACTCATCTCCCAAACCCAAAACAACAACTAATGTTTGCTTGGTCATAGTGGCAGAATTAAAAACATAGGCACAATGCCAGAAGCGCAACGCATTAGGGGAAAAATGCTTCTTAACCTCTGAGGAAAGCAACAACTAGGTATGAAGTTTCAAATCACTTGAATGATAAGAAAGCTTCAATTATCAAGGTGGAAAACAAATTGTGGGTGTTTGGTGAGGGTAAGAACATAAAAAAGAAACGCAAAGGCAAAGTGCAACATATTCCCCAGGAAACGTAAAAAGCTAACAAATTATAAGTTTGCAAGGTTTCAATGCATTTCCTTAGCACATTAGAGTAATTTCAACGAGGTGAGTACATGGGAGTAATTTCAACGACATGCAAAAAAAAGCCTCAAGAAAACAAAGAATTGGCACATGGATAAGAAATTTGACCACTGACATGGAAAAAAGCGGCACCTATCTGTGAGCACAACATCTGTCTGTGATTGCAATGCTTATCCTGCGAGTGCAACGCTTCCCCTGCCTCCTTTGTGTAGCGAATCTTAAGTGATTCTCAACGACCTTTCGATGGAAAAATGAATAGCTATGTGGTGCTTTTGGATGTTAACTTCCAAGATGGTGTTGTATCTACTGCAACACCCTCCAAAATTTTGGCTTGCACCTAAATTTCAGAGCCTTCCTTTGTCTTTTCCTTGTTGTTGCAAACACTAGAGCTCATGTCATGAGCTTTCTCGTAGTTCTTTGGTCCCTTTTGCATGTTGGGTTAATGATTGTATTTTGGCATGTTTCATTGTCGTACAATGTTTGCAAGACTTTTATGATGGTTTCGAAGGTCTGTCTTTGTGTATATGAATTCTTCCAACCATGTAAACATATGTCGCATCCATACACAAAGTTTTGAGCACTGTCGCACAAGTGTCATCATGGTCGTCCTAAAGTCTATCTTAATTGTCGCACTTGTCATATCATTTCATGAGGTAGTCACACAGAAGGAAATTCTTTTCTTATGTGTTCCAATGATCTATGTTGTTTTGTCATCAAAGTATGCTAAGTGTGTGATCACAGTTCATCACCCATCCCACACTTAGCCATTTTCGGAAAATCTTCCCAACCGGGCAACATAGCTCCACCGGGCCCTGACTGAACTGCGAATTGCACAGTATTAGCCCTCTAGGATGTGACCTTGGTGCTTGGAACTATGCAGTGTGCAGTCCCTGTCCTCTAAGGTTGCTACTCTGTGCAACTCCTAAGTCCAGCTCCCGATCTTGACCTCCATAATTGCGCATTTGTGTCTCCCATTCTGCCTTAAACTACGCACATCGCATCTTCAACCCTCAAGATTTTTCCTTACGTGTCGGAATTGCTCAATGCGTATAATCCCAGCCTCCCTTAGCCTCCAAAACCATGCAGATGCTTCCTCTAGTGTCCTTTCCCTCATCCGAACCCCACTGCCTTCAGAGAATGTGTAGTTTTGTCCTTCGAGCCTCCCTGAGCTACGCATTGCACAATCTTAGAACCCAAGCTCTCCCCCTATCTGTTGGAACTATTAAATATGTAGTCACTAGGCCCCTCTCCTGAGTTTGTGACTTGTCCCGGGCTTAGTTCATGGATAAGAATGAATCATCTTAGACTAGGGGGTTTTTGGATTGATGTCGTCCCGTCATGAGTGAATTGTAGGAACATGTACACTATCAAGTCATGGCGAGATGATGAAGAAGGAGAAGGAGGTAAGAATGCCTAAATAATCTCTTGCAACTGAACTCACAAGTGGATATATCAAGACGAAGCAAAGGGAGAAAAGTTTGCAACTACCATCCAAGACTTAAGATCATTAAAGAATTTGCATCACCAAGCCACACGGAGGAGAAGAGAAAGCATATCCAAGAAGACATTCAACACTTAGCAGCTACAGTTACTTGATAATGCCACATCATCAACTAGTCCATTTTAGTGGTGTCATGTCATGAGTGGTCATATGCCACATCACTATTGTGGACCATGTATATTGTATTCAAATGTATTGTAAAGTGTAAGTCCAAACGACACACATGGATATGAAGAGTCATGTGATTTTAAAAGTCATAGGGAGTTGAAAAGTCATGAGGTTAGTCAAAGAGTCACAAGGGGGAAGCATGACCCCTTGGTTATATATACCCCCTCATTATATGAGCAAAGTATTTTTCACCTTGGCTCCTCCTCAAGGCATTAGAGAGATCAGCTAGTTCTTTGAGGAGCAAGGAGTGGATCCAATGTCCCACTACTAGGGATAGTGATATACATTGTAAACATGTGTCTTGGAACTTTTGTTTAATAACAAAAGCCTTTTAAGGCTAGCACATTCTTCATTCATGGACTATGAATGTTTGTAAGACTATTGTGTGAACGTTTGTATTTCATGTTTGCTTTGACATGTACTAAGATAGTTGAGCTATTTAAGTTATTTTAGTGCTTATCTTATTGAGAATGTGTTGTAATGGTTTTTATTGTTGTCCCATCCTTGTGGACTATTCCGTAGGATACTAGGCAAATCTTTCCTTGTTTATTGCTTGTAACGATAGTCGCATCTACTATGGACTATTCCGTTGGATGTTAGATGAATCCTTCTGGTTCATGTGTGTCTCTTTCTGGGTGGTACTATTACCTCTCACTTAGAGGCTCACTCTTCTCCCCCCTTTGTAGTAGAAGAACCTCAACACAGTTACAACTGCACACTCACCAGGCACACCTCCCTTGCTTTTCGAAGACACCATTGCATCACTCTCTTGTGATGACAGCTAGAGCCAAGGAAAATCTTTAAGGATTTGGAAATCAGGCCTTTATACGGATGGGACTCCTACACCAAACAATGTGAGGTCTGATTGGGACTTCATATCGGGGAGATCCCTAAATGTTGGCGGGTCCAACACCGTCAACACTTATGGCACTAGAAGGAGGGAAAATAGTATTTTATGGTTGATAGACCCACCAACCCCATCATTCCATATTCTGGTCAGGACAACAACATTCATTCCACCTCCCCTACTCCTTCTTGTAAAGTTGGTGACTCTTCTCAACCCAGGCCTAAACGTGATATTTCATACATTCAAATTCAGGCCATTCGCCCCATCACCCGCCAATTTGAAAAATTTGTTGGATTGTTTCTGCGAGTAATCAGTCTTATTCTCCAAAGAATAACAATACCACCTCCACATGGATAGTATCTAGACTGTTGAAGACATGGTTCTTTCCACTCTTGAAGAATTAGAAAATTCTATGGAAAGGGAGGAAGAGCCCCCACTCTTTCATGGTGGTGACGAAGGCAACACTCTACTCTCAGGTGCAACTTTCAGTGGGACATGCGGAGAAGAAGAAGAAGAGGAAGAAGAGCCATCAGACTATAATAAAGAAGAGGAGGACAATGAAGAAGAATACATGGTAGACAAAATTTTTGATTGGATGACTGAGGGCCCTCTTGCACTTACGAGTGTCATACACAAGATGCCAATGAATTCAGAGAATCTGTTAACAAAGTATGACCCTAACAAGGCAGTGAAGGTTGAAGATCATTTGGACGAATTTTACCTACATCTGCAAACACTTGAGGTATGTTACAACGATGTTTCATGTAGACTTTTCCCATGTACTTTGGATGGTAGAGTAGTTGTATGGTATCACAACCTTCCTCCAAACTCCATCCAAAATTGGAGGGGGTTCAAGAATATATTCCTTGGAAACTGTGTTGATGATAAGACCCCCACCATGTTATTGAAAGAGCTCGATAATATTAAGATGGATAAAAAGGAAAAAGTGAAATATTTCAACTAGAGGTTCGATAGAATCTTGAACAAATTTCTGGAAAACGCAAAACCTCATGACTCCATCACCATATATTACTACACTTCTGCCTTTCCAACAAGTATTATGTAGTTTTTAAAGCGAACTGCGAAACATACATTGACAAAAAATTACGAAGAAGCTATCATTGCTGAGAAGGAATTGCAAGCTATTGGAGTCATCTTAGATGATGAACCAACAAAAGACTCCAAGGACACAGGTAAGAGATCTCAGGTCTCTGTGAGCAAGGCTAAAGAGAAAGAACCAATTGATCTTGAAAGTCTGACTCATCTTGTCAAGTCTCTGTCCACTGAAATGGTAGAACTTAAACAAAGGACAAGTGGTACCACCATGAGTAGAAAGCCTCCCAATTTTAACTCGTTCAAAAGGATTGTAACTTCTAGAAGTGGTAGTAACCAGCCAACAAAGTTTGCGCAAAATTCCAATGTTATCCTGAACATTAAGAAGATGGGAACATATCAATATTGCATGTTTCATCAAGAGCATCATTCATAAAAGGCATGCCCATAATGGAATCAAGCCATGAGCATGATGGATACGTATCTTGTTGATTCGTTCATGGTTGAAGAGCAGACAGAGCCTGATGAAGGAAAGGAAGACGTTATTGCAGTTGATGAAGCTCTAAGTGTTGAGCATGCAGTGAACATGTTCAATTGTATTCTCACATCCCAAAAGAATATTGTCGATAAGCATCCTCCGAGTGACGGTTTGACAAAGAAGCAGAACAACCGGTACAACCTAATAAGCCAAGGGTCGGCCACCAAAATTGAGTTGTTGAAGTAGAAATTCAAAGAAAACTTGTTAAGGAAAAATCAACCCACTGATTAACTCAACGCAAAATGCTCAGAGCAAGTCCTAGAAAGTAGTCTCAACAAAAAGTGATTCTGACAGCAGTAAGGACAGAACCATCCCTCCAGAAACCACAAACCAAGTTCCATCCATGAACACTTTGTTCAGTCTTCCTGCTATGGATTATAACATTGTTAATGATATGAAGAAGGTTTGTGCGAACATATCCATGGTGAACTAACAAAGATCATGAGCCAGTGGGACATCCTTCTACGGGTACTTGGGCAAACCTCTTCAGGTAACGCTGCCTCTTCGTACAAGGCATCTAGTAAGTCTCCTGATACTCTCACATATGTACTTAATGCACTTATGATGGATGCAAACACACTCTGCCTGTCGTTATTGTTAAATTTTGGAATCTTCAATTTCAATGTACACAATTGCTTGGTTGATTCTGGTGCATTGGTGAACGTCATGCCATTATTTGTTGCTAAGAAAATCAATGCTAAATGGGAAAAGGTAGATGCACATAATTTTCAGCTGGACAAGACTCATGTCCAGGAAATTGGTGAACTCAGATATGTCATTATCCGCTTATCATCCGATGGGCGAGTCCACCAATGTATCAACATAGTGATTGTGGACATTTCGAAAGAATACATAGTGTTGTTGAGTAAAGATTGGTCTAGCAAGTTGTAAGGGTAATTTCCATAGAATGGTCACACATAAGGCTTATGTACAGGGGAAGAAATAATCAAACCTGGGTAGAATCACAGAGATATAAGAAACACATTGTCACTCCCTTGAACGGGCACAATGAGCTAATGACTTTCACAGATTTTTTTTCGGCAATTACTTTCTTGAAACTCAACTGGGGTTTTATCTTGCATTTCCATCCCCAGTTCCACCAGACACAATTGGATCTTCTTCCTTGTCCAACTGGTGATAATGAACTTTGTACAGTTAGTAGTAGTAGTAATATTGTAGTTCACAGTCTCTCTACATATGATGTTTGGACTATGTACTTCGATGGTTCCAAAACATAGGAGGGCTCTGGGGTTGGTTGCATTTTAATAGACCCGTTGCAGAGAAAGCATTTGATCTCTAGCCACTTGGAATTTGAGTGCACGAACAACACTAAAGAGTACGAAGCACTCATCTTAGGCTTGAAAAAGGCCATTGACCTCAACGTTGCCATCTTGAAAGAGGTAGGTGACTCAGAAATCATGGTGCGACAGGTACATAACACCATACATTGTGTGTCACCTCATCTTAAAATTTATCAGCAAGAGGTATGACGTCTTATCTCACATTTCCAAGCTTTTAATATTATTTTTGTTCCAAGAATGCGTAATGCAGCTGTGGATTCATTAGCAAACACTATTGCTAGGATGTCACCATTGAGGGATGATTTTCTATTGAAATTATTTATAAACCTTCCATCCTGGGTAATATCACTAATTTATGCGTTTTTTATGATGACCAACAGATATTGTGTTTCATGGCGAACGTTGACATGTTCAAAGACGTAGCGATCGATGAGGATGGGCACGAAAGGGCTTTACAAGATGCAACCAATGAAGTAAAGGAAACCTCATCCCCAAGGGTGTGGTATTGTTGGAAAAGTTGTATGATCTGCAGAACTGCTTCCGGGGACCTGTCAATGCCAAGACCCACAGTTCCACTCTGTTGCACGAATAGATCAACTTAGGAACTGATAAGGATCTGAAACATGTCAATCTCGGTACTTGCTGCACACCACAAGAGTGGCAAGATTTCATCTGCTTATTCAATTAGTACCATGATGTATTTGCATGGATGTATGATGAACTCAAGACATATGGCATGTGAATCATCCAACACGTGATACCGATTAAGGAAGGGTCCAAGCCATTCCAACAGAAGTTGAGGAAATTACATCCAACGCTTGATCCTCTCATACAAAAAGAGTTGAGAAAATTGTTTGATGCTCAGATCATATACAGAGTGCGATACTCGATGTGGGTGTCAAATTTGGTCCTTGTAAGGAAGAAGTCTGGGGAGATCCACCTGGTGTATATTTTTGGAATCTAAACTGTGCCTCGGAAAAAGACAACTAGCCCGTGTCATCCATGGAGAAAATACTGCAAATAGTATCGGGGTCTGAAATGTTTTCTCTATTAGATGAATATTCAGGATATAACTAGGTTCTGGTTGCGGAGCCTCATAGACTCAAGACAACATTCAGAATGAAGTGGGGCATGTTCATGTTTCGACGAATGTCATTTGGGCTAATCAACATTGGTGCAACATTCCAACATGCTATGGACATCGCCTTCCACAAATTCATTGGATAGAGCGTAGTAGTCTATCTTGATGATGTAATAGTATTATCCAAACAAAGGCTAGACTATCTATACCACTTGAAGAAGATTTTTTAGCAATGTCACAAGCATAGTATATCCTTGAATCCTAAGAAAAGTATCTTTGTAGTGTCTGAAGGTAATCTCTTGGGACACTTCATTGCTAAAAGTGGGATCAAGGTCGACCTAGACAAGGTCAGGGAAATCATGCAGATTCCCTTCCCAGTGAATAAGAAATACATGCAGCCTTTCTTGGGGAAGATCAACTTCCTCCACAGGTTCATCTTCGACTATGCCAAAATTGTCAAAACAATATAGGAGTTGGTGAAGAAGGACATAGTTTACAAATGGGATAAAATGGAAAAGTATGCATTTTACCGTATCAAGTAGGCTATAGTAGAAGCACCCACATTTTACAGCCCAGACTTCGGTAAAGATTTCTTGCTCTACACTTTTTCTTATGATACCTCTCTTGTTGTTGTACTCACTCAGAAGGATGAATTGAACAATGAACGGCCTATCTCCTTCATGAGCGCAAGTCTGCAAGGACCAAAGCTTAACTACCCTACCATGGACAAACAAGATATTTAGTGTACAAGGAAGTAAAGCACTTTAGGCCCTATCTATTAAAGAACCATTGTGTTATCTTTGTCCCACACCCAACAGTCAGGTCACTACTTTTTCAACAAGAGTTGGGTGAAAGGAGAGTGAACTGGATGACCAAGTTACAAGAGTATGATCTAGAAATCAAGCCAGTTCACACAATCAAGGGTCATGGTCTTTTCCAACTAGCAGTAGAAGCAGTAAATGCGAAAGAGGAAGAAGAAGAGCTTGCAGGATGGGAGAAAGAGATTGAGATGTATAACGTTGAGCGAGCCTCCCCCACTACAAGAATAAACTCTTGGTACATGGATGTGCAAAAATACCTTGAGCACGACACAATGCCCTCTCACTTTTCCGCACGGTAGAAGAGGGAAATCAAACTTAAAGCATTATCTTATCAGTTGGTGCATGGGGTGTTGTTCAGAAAGCACCACACCAGAGTACTACTTAGGTGTATGGAGGCGCACGATTCAAAAAAGGTATTGCGTGATCTCCACAACGGACTAGCTAGGGGACACTTTGTAGGCAACACTACAACACATAAGGTTATGCGGGCTTGATTTTACTGGCCCACATTACTCAGATATGCCCATTCTTATGCTCACAAGTGTCCAATCTGTCAAAGGTGAAACAACATAAACAAGAAGTCAGCAGCCCCGCTGCAACCCATTGCAGTGGAAGAACCTTTTCAACAATGGGGCTTTGACATTATTAGGGAAATTTTCCTACACTCGTTAAAGAAGCATAGCTACATCTTAACTGCTAAAGATTATTTCACGCGGTGGACAGAATAATTCGTTCTCAAATAGGTGAACGATAAGGAAGTCATTACATTTCTGCATCAAAACATCATTTCCAGGTTCATCGTTCCTACATCACTTTTTTTTACAATGCAACATACTTCTCATCGTTAATACTTTATGATTTTGCATTGGAAAATGGTATCATATTGAAGCATTTAGCTAATTACTATCCGCAGGGGAATGGTCTTGCTAAATCCACGAACAAAAACCTTATCTACATCATAAGAAAGACCATATTATCTGAACATCGAAACTGACACTCTGCTTTGGTGAATGCCTTATGGGTTGATAGAGTCACACAAAAACCTTCCCTGAACACCTCCCCTCACTTCCTAGTGTGTGGAAAATAAGCCATCCTCCCGCCGAATATCTACTTGCCCACTCTCCGACTATCACAAGAGTCTCAAGGCAAGCCATGTATATTAATTCAACATAGGATGGATACTCTTGATAAGCTACAGGAAGAAAGGTTGAAAGCCAAAGAAAATTTTTCACTTCACCAGAGTCATATCAAGAGGTGGTTTGACAAGTCTGTCGGTAAAAACAACTTTAGTGTGGGTGACTTAGTCTTAAAGTGGGACAAAGCCCACGAGGACATAGGAAAACACATTAAGTTTTAGTCCCTGTAGATTGGGCCATTAACAGTACATGTAAAGCTTGATTGGAACACATATCATCTTCAATCACTTGATGGGAAGATTGGAACACATATCATCTTCAATCACTTGATGGGAAGATTGGAACACATATCATCTTCAATCACTTGATGGGAAGATTGGAACACATATCATCTTCAATCACTTGATGGGAAGATTGACTCTCTCCCTGTCAATGGCCAAGACTTGAAATAATACTTTCAATGAAAATTTGGGGTTGTGCCCTACAATATGTGCATAGTCTTTTCTTTTGTTCTTTGTTGTTTGTTTGTTTGTTTGAATTTTTTTTGGTTTCCGTTATGTGAATATATGTTCTGCATGAATATGTTCTGTAGATGCTTCATCCAATGTCCTTTCCCTCAACTGGACCCCATTGCCTCCAAAGACTGCGCAGTTATGTCCTTCAAGCCTCCCTGAGTTTCACATTACATAGTCTCAGAGCCCAAGCTCTCCCCCTGTCTGCTAGAACTGCGCAATGCATAGTCATTGGGCCCCTCTCCCCATTCTGTGACTTGTCCTAAGCTCAGTTCATGGATAAGAATGCATCATCTTAGACTAGGGGGTTTCCAGATTGATGTTGTCCCGTCATGAGTGAATTGAGGGAACGAGTACACTATAAAGTCATGGCGAGATGATGAAGAAGGAGAAGAAGGAGGGAATCATTCCTAAAGAATCTTTTTCACCTAAACTCACAAGTGGATCTATCAAGAGGAAGCAAGGGGACACAATTTTTCAACTATTATCCAAGACTTAAGATCATTGAAGAATCTGCATCACCAAGCCATTCGAAGGAGAAGAAAAATCATATCCAAGAAGACATCCAACACTCAGCAGCTACAGTTACTTGACATTGCCAAATTGCTACAGTTACTTGAGTGGTCATATGTCACATCACTATTATGGACCATATATATTATATTCAAATGTATTGTAAAGGGGAAGTCCAAAGGACACACATGAATATGAAGATTCATGTGAGTTGAAAAGTCATAGGGATTTGAACATTTATGAGGGTAGTCAAAGAGTCACAAGGGGAAAGCATCACCCCTTGGTTATATATACCCCCTCATTGTATGAGAAAATGATTTTTCACCTTGGCTCCTCCCACAAGGCATTATAGAGATCAGCTAGTTCTTTGAGTAAGGAGTGGGTCCAATGTCCCACTACTGGGGTTAGTGATGTACATTGCAAACATGTGTCTTGTAATTTTTGTTTAATAACAAAAGCCTTTTAAGGCCAACACGTTCTTCATGCATGGACTATGAATGTTTGTAAGATTATTGTGTGGACGTTTGTATTTCATGTTTTCTTTCACATGTACTAAGATAGTTGAACTATTTTGGTTATTTTAGTGCTTATCTTATTTAGAATGTGTTGTAATGGTTGTTATTGTCGTCCCATCCTTGTGGACTACTCTGCGAGATACTAGACAGATATTTCCTTCTTTTTTTTTGTTGTAACGACCATCGCATCCGTTGTGGACTATTCTATTAGATGTTAAACGGGTCATCCTAGTTCATGTGTGTCTCTTCCTAGTTGGTACTATTACCTCTCACTTAGAGGCTCACTTTTATCCCCCCTTTGCAGTAGAAGAACCTCGACACAACCTGCACACTCACTAGACACACCTCTCTTGCTTTTTGAAGACACCATTTCATCACTCTCTTGTGCTGACAGCTAGAGCCAAGGAAAATATTTAAGGATATGGAAATCAGACCTTTATACTGAATGGGACTCCTACACCAAACATTGTGAGGTCTGATTGGGACTTCATATCGGGGAGATCTCCTGAATGTTGGCGGATCTAGCACTGTTAACACATGGCTAAATTCGGATTTCAAGAATGATAATGAAAATCTTTGAACCTAAATCATAAAATGCAACAGTTGTCAGAAGCACAACTTTATCCTGCTAACCGCTGTAGCAATATGATGTCATGGCAAGTTATGATTTAACATTATAACTAACCCAAGTGACTATACAAATATGTGCCAATGATGACAAGACATGACCTTACTCGTGATGATTTGGTGAAACATGACCCTAGACTCATTTAACTCGACCTCTTTGACATAATTACATTTAATAATGAAAAAATTGTATTCTATACTATACCAATAGCTTGATCTCTACAAGATCATAGCAAGACCTATGTACATTTGCCAAAAAAAATTGAAAGACAACTTTTGTTTTCTAAATACTATAATTATAGGATACTAACAATATGGAAAGTGGCATGTATGGATTACCTTGGACACATTATTTCAATTAGTTCTTCCCAAGTAATGCTCTTCCTAAACCTTAAGGCCTTAGAAGAAGTCCCACTAGACTAGGGTCAAAGATTAACCTCCCTCGTGAAGTATGAGAATAAGAATGCAATCAAAATTGATCAATCATCCATTGTCCTCAGGATCCATATCAATATGCCCATTACATTGAATGCAACCACATAATTACAAGAATGGTTAAGGTACTTTCTGATAGATGACCCACCATCCTTCAAGAAGAAATACTAGATGGGAGTGTGATTTGACTAGAGAAATAAGTGGAGAACTCTAGCATAGTGGTATGCATTGATCATCATAGGGTTGTTGGATGGCTAGTTGTCAAAAGAGGAGAAAATATTCTCCTATGGGTTATCCACGTTTTGGTGGGTAATAGGCCCTAGAAAAAGGACAAAATAATACAAATCATCTTTATTTGGCTAAAACAAGGTATTATTGCTGAATAAATTTTGTTATGGTTTTCTAAAGTTTGTTTTTAATTAAAACTTGTATTAGAGAGGTAACCATGCATTTCACATGTAATATTAAATGTAAAATATATTATAATTAAGATAAAATGATAGAATTTGTTCATGATAAAATGAGTTATGGAACTACCATGGTATTTCAAGTAAGTTCATGAAATTGAATAACAGACTAAATTGTGGAAATTGAAAAACAAACAATTTAACCATTACAAAAGTTCACCTTTAAAGCTATCAAGCTTTTCACTTTTACTAACAATCAAAATTATAAATTAAAGAGAATGTGCATTTTTAAATATCACAAATTTGGGCCCTTGATAATGATTTGATAGATAGTAAGCAAAAATAGTTGTGGAATATACTTAAATACCAAGAGAAAAAAAACATAACTACACATTAAGTTGGAAAAAATGTGAATGCCAAGATGTTTAATAACTCAATACAATACAACCAAGGTCATAGAGGAATCATTATCGACTTCAAAAGATAGTGTTAGGGCACATAAGCAGTGTCACCCATGATGAATGTATAAAACCTCCTTAGAAGCAATTATTAAATGGAAATAAGGGTTAAAGGAGAACCGATGTTCCAAACCTAGAGACCACAATATAACGTAAGAGATACTCACTCTAATCACAAGAGGGGTCTATTATGACGACAAAAAAGCATTTGAGAAAATGAGAAAACTTTTTATTTTATTACCTACAATTAGAGTCATGTAGAAATTGCAGTCAAGACTGTCAGTGTGTACTAAGTGCTCCATGGTACATAATAATGATAGATTTTCACATTCTAACAAAAAGATACACAACACCAATGGTGGACTTGCACATTTAACCAAAAGATGCAAACCAATTATGTCAGTGAGTATGCTTTCTAGTGATAGCATTGATAGAGTTTTACACTTCAATAAAATGACAATATTAGTGTGGTGATGATAGGCATTAGGTTAGTTTAATTGAGATTATGAGTGTGGATCATGTTGTTCCTTTAATATAGTTTTTGGCTAGGAAACTATGCCAAGGAATCAGGATGTGTGCTTTTTTTGAAAGGAGGGTTGTTATGGATTAAATTCTTTGCTTAGATTCCCCTCCAGATGTTTAACCAAAAGGATTGATTTCAACCATAACAGGTAAAAAGTAAGCTGAAAGTGATGAAAGAAGACTAATGAAATATAACATATTACTTCAACATTTGCTTGAATATATTAGCTATCTCGTAAAATAGAAAATACATAGAATGAATTTCCAATGGCTTGACAATAGAACTAATTTTAATCACATGAAGTTGAGGCAACAATCAATGGTTGTAGCTAAATGATATAAACAACCTGGTCATAGCATAAATCTCAATATTAAATATAAGTTTGTCAGGATAAATAAGAGAATTTGATCCTCAACTTAACTTATCAGGCATTTCATATAACTTTAAAATGTTCAGATGAAATAGATAATGAAACTTGCTAGATACAAAAATCCTCAAAGAGAAAAAAAAATCCATATGCTGAAATAAGAATCATTTAATTAAAATTTTCTAAAGGTAATGTCTTTGAATACAAATTACAAGTCTTTTTCCTCCAAAATCCAACCCTCTACATGAGTTTCTTTTTAGAATTTATCCAAAATTACAAAAAACAACATATTGTTGCAAAAACAAAAATTTGGGATCTAAAGATTAAAATATACAATGTCTTCATAGTCCAATCATGAGGTGTCATTTGTGTTATTTTACTGGATTTTGTTGCATAGGTTGAGAAATTCATGGAGCTAAGTTAGTCAACTGCTCTGATTCAGATTGGGTTGGATAATTATATGACATTGGGTTTCTTTAAGCCGCATCCAACTTAGCGTATTTCTAATATGTTGGTATAATACGAAAAAACATTTTGACCTATCAATGAATATAAAAATCATCCATAATTTTCTCAACTAATACTAGACTCATTTTAATTCTCCATTCATATCAGAAAACTTGCTATCGTTAGTTCCAAACTTTCATAATGAGCTTTTGTACACATTTCTAGGTAACAATATTCCATTTTCATCCCTGCATGAAGGTATTCCCATACTATTTAAAATATTAAACTTAGTGTTGAATGATTCTACCTTCTGTGGACTTATTTGTATTTATCCTATACCTGTTGTACAATATTCCTCTTCGTGATAACTTTGTTAGTTTCCATTATCATATTAGTTATGTCATTAATCCCCAATCTTTTGAGATGTTCTCTGCTTCTGGAACTAAGAAATTTAATTATCTTGGCTTATCTCCTAATTAAGGTTGAATTTGATCAATAGCTTCTTTAGCATTTCTTAACAGCTATGCTTCTTCTCAAGCATTTCTCAAGTTGCATGTGACATCAAGAGGATATTTTTGAAGAGTGAAGTGCATAAAGATTCAAGGAATATGAACAAGAAGATGATTCACTAGTATCAAATGGCCACGTTGGTGATTAGTACTCAAATCATTCAAAGGAGATGCAATCTACAAGTATTTTTTTTTTTTCTATTAAAACTGTAGAAGAATAGGCCATCTATATTCTAGTTGTTCAATTGCAATCTCTGGTGAGAGAGATATTGAAGAAGTTGAAAGTGAAATAAACTTTGGATTTGAATTAAGTAGTTCTTCTACTAAATTAAAAGATCTAGATGAAAAGATATATTTTAGAAGGTCGCTCATATCTAATACTGAGGAGATATAGAGGCTTACAATCACAAATCAGAAACTGGAAGCTGAGAACCCAATACAGTAGGCACCTGAGAGGAGGGGTTAGGTAAACCACAGAGAATAATGTTGAACCAACCAAACTATGGAGGTTCGACCACAGAGAGTATGACGATGAACTTGATTTCCGATACAGCATTGGGCTATCGGTTACAGAAGGGAAAACGGATCAAAAGGCTTACAAAGTCAAACCCTTGGAAAAGTAGAGTCCAGGACTCCCATCCTAGTATGACGCTCAGGGGACTAGCTTCACTTACGCTCTGCTTTAGTGTACTCTCCTGTTATTAATGGAAAATAAGACCAGTTGTCTATATTTTAGAAAATTAAAAATAATTTTGAGTCGTGGATGACATTCAAAGTAGCCAAAGTACCCCTCATGGTAAGACCATTTTGGACTTTAATAAAGAAATAGCTCAGCAACACAAAATTCAATTGAAGAGTCAGTTGAGATCTAATTTCTCTCATGGATCAGACAATGTTACTGCTATAGTGAATGATAAAGCCAAAGGTAAATTTCCCCTCAGGTGTTTTGTTGTGGTAACGCAGGAAATTATGCTTTTAAGTGTCTAGAAAAAAAATCAATTATAGCAGAAGAGCAAAAATAAGGGGTTTCAGCCGCAACAAGGAATTGCTCGAGGCAGTATCTCAAACATCCACAGGCAGAGGTAATTTTTCCCTCAAGGAAAAAGTCTTCATAGATACTGGAGAGAAAGCAACAATCCAAGAAATGGATATGTTAGTAATGATAGAAGATATGGTAAGAATAACTCCTTTGTCCCCTTCTTAAAACGCGTTGATTTCTATAGTTGTGGAAATTATGGGCATGTCATTGTCGCATGTAGTTTTGGAAAGAATAGATCCCCTTCTCAGACCAATTCAAATAGAGGCATGGAGTGAATTAAGGTCCATCAGGGACAT
This sequence comes from Pinus tabuliformis, assembly GCA_031772625.1. Taxonomy (NCBI): domain Eukaryota; kingdom Viridiplantae; phylum Streptophyta; class Pinopsida; order Pinales; family Pinaceae; genus Pinus; species Pinus tabuliformis. Next base: position 195,815,196 of record CM062807.1, on the reverse strand, counting down.
CGTTATGATTGCATGCTAAAAGGAGTAAAAAGGCAACAAATATCTTATTTATGTTTCAAATAGAATCCAACAATGAATCTACCTGAGTTCTATATTCATGCGGTTGATATATTTAGTATCAGCTGCAAAATTATAGATCTCAAGCAGACACAAGAAGCAGCATACCAATTAGTGCTCCAACACAGATCAAGAAAAAAGTGAGCTCAGAGAAAGAAGAACCAAAAGAGATATGCAGTTTAGGTTTAATTGATAAGAAAAGGAAGCATGACCAGTGGTACAAATGATCAGGTTGTGGCAAAAAGTCACTAAGACAAGAAAAAGGACAAGCTTAGAGCAAGTTATTAAAAGATGGTGTTGAGCTAGTCAAGACTCAACATACCAAGGTGTGGAAGAAAAAGGGAGATAATATACTTAGGGGGAGTAGATCCCTTGTCCCTCTTCATTGAAAAGGCGGTTGGTTTCAAGTGAACCCAGAAATATTAGATGCAAGGAGCAGAAAAGGATATACTAAAGTAATGCATTTGAAAGGTTAGAGGAAGATTGTCCTTTTAGTTTTAAATAGTTCTCGGACTAGTGTTGTTGTTGCATATTGATTTTGCTTGACTGAACAAAGTTTATGTTGCAGGGTATGATGAGTAATAATATTATTGTGTTGGTAAATCTATTGATCAAAATTGATTATAAGGGTTTATGCTAGATAAGCTTATGATTAACAATTAGATCATAATTTATTGTTGAGCTCTATATTCATGAAGGAACAATAGTAATTTTGAATGCAAGCAAGGAGATGAAGGCATCAACTAAGGGGGAGTTTCACATATAGAAATAGAAGGCAATCATCCAATTGATATCTTTGGTACAATTGGTATCAACAAACAACCCCTATCTAGAGCAACTTGATCTCAAGGGGAGTCAAGAAGTATGGAGTACGATTAATGGTGTGATTTGCAGGGTTGATGGAATCCATAATTGAGAAAACAATGATGGAACAAATGTACTAAAGTGTTGGTCTGCGAAATAGATCCATAGAAGACAAAGTTTCTTGAACAATTGTATGCTTATGTTTTCATGGTTGGTGTGTTTGGTTGAGAGAGTTCATGACATATGACTGTGATATGCCATGTAATATGTGGTTGTGCACTAGGTATGCCGAGGCAGAGCGATGAGCATTGGAATGAGTTGAGTAACCCTATATTGTAGTTGTTGTATATTTCATATTTCTAATAGTGTGATTGCAAGGAATCGTTGAACATATGTTGCAAGGAGTAGTTGTTGATGTCCATTGTTGACAAGTTTATGTATGGTAGTTGTATTGATTGTACAAGTTGATCCTGCACTATTGTAGGATGACAAAGTTGAGGTCATTCATGATGTATTTATTCCATAAGCTTTATATTACATATGTTGTTGATATTTATGTTGAGTAAAATATATGGTGATGTATGTAGGAGTCTGCTTCCATTAGGTTTTTTTCTCAAAATAAAGTATCATATTGAGCTGATGTATTTATGTATGGTTGAGAAAAGGTTTTGGTGAGTCAAAGTCTGTTGTCATTAGTTGGTATATATTTAATTCACTTGTGTTAGTCATGCATAGGAGAGATGTTTGTTGATTCTATAGGTCATTGTGCATAAGTCCAAGGAGAGTAGCATTATTATAATTGTAGGCCTAATTGAGACTTAGACCAATAGGAATGAGTGTGCTTATGGCTCATTTGTACAAGTGCACAAGTTGTTGATATCATAAAACCCCTAGCAAGAGTGACCTATTGAATATCTAAGGCAAAGATTGGAAGTGATTACTCACACTTTTCTCAACTAAATCTTCTCCATAAGGCAGAGGGCAGTTGTTTAGATCATATCAAAGATTGAAGAATACATGAACACATCAAGATGACTTAACATAAGTGCAAAATCAATAAGTGTTGTCTAGGTAAATCCTCTCTACGGACATAGACAATCCCTCTAGCCCAATGAGTGGGACTAGCAACCAACGTGACAATGTAGAAAATTTCCTAAATTACAATCGAAATGAGAGAAGAGGAAGGAGACCTACCTCGTTCTGATGCTATAACACACTCCTTTGTTGAAGATATTGATCTCTTGCTCCTCATGCTCATCCCTACTACTCACAGTGTTTGAATATCTGCACAAGATGCCAAAGACACAACAAAACATACAAGTGCAACAAGCATAATCAAATGTAATCCACTTAACAGATCAAGGAACATTAAGATAAATGATGCATTGACATAGACATTTATGGAAAGTGAACCAATAGTTGTATATATTAATGAATAAAAGAGGAAGCATACAACCAAAGCCTTGATGTTAATAAGCCTTCCTTGAGTGAATGTCCAAGTCCAAGCTCAAGCTCTCCAAGCACTCCTTCTCTAAGCCAAATGAGTAGCATGTAGGCACCATCTCAGCATAAGGGTGCAAATAATCAGAGACCAACCATTTGGGAATGGGAGAGGATGAATATATAGGTGGGGAGAGAGAGTTAGGATCTCTCCAAATATGGTGTAAGGCCCTCATCTCAAGGAGGAAGCTCATAGGGATAAGATCAAAGGGAAATATTGAGAGAATTCAACCACATCCACAACAAACAACCTCTAGCTCGTCATTCTAGAAGCCTCTAGATCACAAAGCTTCTTGTTCTCTTTGGGAAAACTTGCCTTTTAGGGATCAATGTGAGTATCCAAGTAAAATTTGTGCTACCAGCGCGAGGCTAGTATAGTGAAACTCGCCATCAGCACGAGTTGTCAGTGTCACGGTCGCGTTGAACCTAAAATTAGGGTTTTGAGCTTACTTCTTCAGGGAAGGCTCAAGGCATGTTTTCCTTAAGTCTTCAGGGAGGATCTGGACTGCATATCAGGATGGGTACACTGCATAATTTCCAAGTTTCGGGCACTCCGGGGTATGACACATGGAAGTGTAGGAGGCGTGACAAAATATTGTGTAACAGATGCCCCCTAAAGCATGAAGGCAGAATAGGGAATGATGGCTGAGATGCTTTAAGAGCTTTTGTAAGGACGAGAAAAAACACTGTTAAGAGACCTACAAATCAAGGACGTATATACATATACATATATGATATCAAAACATGAATCCACGGTATGGAAGAATCCATCCGAATAAAAAGGATCGTCTGGAAGTCTAAGATCCAAGGTATGGACGCAACCACCCAATATAGAAGGATCATCGTCATCATAAATATAAGGTCCCATGGTATGGTCGCAGCCATCTGTATAGAAGAAACATGTATACAATCATGAACAATACATAACTCCATGCAGCCTGAGTTATAATAGACAAAACTCAGGGTCTTGCGCTCCATCCCAATCCAATGAAATTACGAATTCTAACATGCGAATGAATATGTCGAAGTCGAACATGCTAGAAAACCACCTGATTACCGACCAATGATGTGGACCATTAACAGGCACGATAGAAACTACCAATAATGACGATGGCCCTCAAGGTACAACAATACAATCAGTGAATGTGAAAATGAATCTGAAGTTGAACACTCATGGAATCATCTGATCGAAGGTCAATGATGAAAACCTGTCGTTGGATGCGAAGAACTTGCCATTAAGGCATGAAAGATCTAAGGTACTGAAAGGGGGTCTCTAAGTTATATTCCTGGATAATGAGCTCAATTCGACAGGAAGTGACCCGTCGAAGGAGGGCCATAGTGATTCCCCCATCATTGACATGAAACAAGGAATAAAGTGGAAGAAATGAGTATGATCCAAGACTGTAGTCAGACAATGTATAGGTAATAAATTGCAGATAGGACTTCTCTTGAACATCGACGACATAGCTTCGGAGTTTGGCAACATTTGACTCAACATAATATCAAGGGTCATGATGACGGAGTGGAATAGTCAGATGAGAGGAAAAATGGATCACCCTAAACCAGAAGGACAAGTGACTAAGTGAGGATATCCCAAACCCAACACGAGAAACATATGAGTGTCATGTTCAAGAGCGACATGTTTCTTACACAAGAGATGTTTCACTTTCATTTTTCCACACTATTTCTAGCGAGTACCCCAATTATTTGTAATCACAAGCTTGAAGGGGATAGCATATGCTTGTCGTATAAGTTAATTCTTCGAATGAATCCATCCTAGTAAGTTTTACGAGCCCTAGGAAGGAGAAACTTGGTCTCATTATGGTGACAAGTCTTTCGCCGTTTAATTTTTACGACTTCGATGAAAGAATAACTATGTGTGTTTTTCATATTTAGAGAGTTTGAAAAAGAGACGAAAAAGAAAACTCCATCATGTCCCTTTTCATAATTTGTCTCTCAAACTTGAAAAGGTAGAAAACAATATTCAAGAGAAGATCTTGACCATGTCGACCAAGGTGTACCTTTTTTGTAAGTAGTCAATCCCAACTTGAAAAAGGGGTAAATGTATACCGAGATGACGTCAATTCATTGAATTTAAAAAGTTTGAAAACACAAGTACTCACCTATCTTTTCATATTTCGAGAGTCATAAAAGAGCGTAAAGATGACTCCAGGGGAGTTCCTTTTTCGTTTATTTTTAACAAGTCTGAAAAAGAGATAAAACAAAAACTCGTTGAATTGGTAAAAAATAATCATTGTAACTACCAAAAAGAGGTTGTAACTGCACAAACACAACCACACATCACTGATATTGAGAAAAATAATAAAATATAGGCAAAAATGTGTTTAAAAACTTATAAAAGACCAAAAGTGAAAATATTTTTACCATTTCACTTGGAGAAAATTGGAGAGTGCATTTTACCCCATTTTCCTTGATTCTTTAGGCAAGCAGTGTGGGAGATCCAGGGCACCATTTCACAAACTGTCAGCTGCAGGTAAGATCTCTTCCTTTTCTCTTGCTTTTCATACTTATTTGATGCCATTTCATAAGATTTTTGGCTGGTTAAGGGGAGAATTTTTATTTTTAAAATCACGGGTGATCAGCGTGAGTCTAGTCATCAAATCTTCGTTGATCGCCCCTAAGCCCAAAAGGCTCTTGTGCTGCCAGCGTGAAAATAATTCAGACAGTTGTGTTGGACACATAATAGAAAATAGAAAGAGAAATCCTCTCTCTTGATCGGTTTTTTCAATATTTTGATCCATGGAAAGGCATTTAAATGATGTGTATGGGTTGTTTGCAAGAGATTTCGACAAACATTGTTTGTCGAATGGAAGGAAAGAGGCCATGAGGCAGAAGATCACCAAGCTGCCCAAAGTTTTGAATGTGTCAATGCTTTGAGGGATTGCAGGTTACTGAAGTTCTTTTGAACCCGAGGACTCAGAGCTCAAAATGAGTTGTTACACTATCTGATCAGACTATGGGATGTTGATCGAAAGATATTCATCATTGGAGATCAAGAACTAGAGTTGAAAGTAGTTGATATCTACTTCATCACTAGATTGTCCAGAAGAGGGGAGAGAATCCAACTCTTTGGAGCTCGTACTGGAGGTGAGAGCACCAACACCTTGATCAGAAGGTGTTTCCCAAGTGCAAAGACAACTGTGAGTGGGAAGGTGAAGATAGCAACCATCGACAATCTTCCCTTGAGGATGATTCTACACACCATGGCCCGTATAGCTGGGGTACAGGCGATGCATGAGGCAATGAAATCACAATTCCAATACGCAGTGGATTGCCTTTCTCCGACATTGTTCAACTCGTGCGAGGGACTGCAGGTCAACATGAAGAGACAATTGACCAAAGGCAAGTTGGAAAACTTGAAGCAGTTTGGCTTTGGATCAATTTCGGTCACTTTCCTTTTGGAGCGTGTGCCCCTATTTCAATACTAGTGGGTAGAGGTGGACGACCCATCTCCACAAGATTCGAGGTTACTCAGATGGAGTGAGATCATGCCTCGAGGAGGGGGAGGTCAGCGGATGCATTTCCCTCCGCCATTCTTTGGTTGGCTGTACCAACAACTGATCGTCATGGATGACTATGCCTATGCAGGCACGAACTTTAGAGGAGATCCAGATCTGCCTCTACCACTAGATGCACAGTGGACCGATGCAGGTAAAACTCATTTTTTTGGAATTTTTCAAGTTTTATGATTTTTTTGTTTGAAGTGTATCTAAGAGTTTACTTGTGATCATTTTGCAGATGTAGGACCGGAAAGGCCTCCTGGCATGTCACCAATAGCACGGCAAGTAGCACATCAGATAGAGGAATCTCCATACTAGGAAGGAGTAGATCCTATGGTAGAAATGGAACGAAATCTCGAAGTGAGTACGCGGAGAATTCTAGAATATGTGACTATAGATGACGCGCCATTGACATACCAAAGGCATACAATAGGAGTGTCTATGAGACTGCATTAGTTGTTAGGATGAGTGATTAGAGAAATGTCATGCTATTGCGAGCATCATGTGGGTGAATAGCCTTTTTCTAGTCGTGTTTATCTACACTATTGTAGGCTTTAAATGCCATGCGTCTCAAAACACTTATTTTTTGAGATTTTGATGAATAAAATTTGACATACATATATATATATATATCAAGTATGTCAAAGTTTATTCATCAAAATCTCAAAAAATAAGTGTTCTGAGATGCATGGCATTTAAAGCCTACAATAGTGTAGATAAACACGACTAGAAATGTCTTTTTTTTTAAAAGTGATGCAAATGTTTATCTAAAACATAATTTTCTACTAATGCATTGGTTAATGTATTTAAATTTAGTGGAATGAGTTGATATGTGATATAATCAAAATGTATTTCCAGTAATCAAACACGTAGATACATACACAAAATTTGTGGATTTATTACTAGGTAATGACTATTTAATTTTAACACAATGAGTTGTGAATCTAACTTAAAAATTAAATTTCTAATTCTTAGAGCAACTGCTTTTGATAACAGTTCAATAACTACATTGTACTGGGCAATATTATTAGTTGTTCGTCCCAGGAAAATACCTTGTAAATTAATCAACTTGCCATTAGGGGCAAAGAGTTCCCAAGCCGTGGAGGATAAGTTCTGTGTGCTATGAAAAGAACCATCAACAAATCCTAATGGTTTGACGATATCTACAAACCGAGTGGAACACAAGGTAAGCAAAGGAAACATGTCTGTAAAGCAAACAATCACACCAAAAAATAAAAAACGCACACCAATGAATTCACACATTAATGTACAAAAGTAATTACACAGAACTCACACATAATACTTTTTCAAATAAATCATGTTGCGAGGTTGTGCTAACGCATTACTTTTGTAGTCAACCAGCTCATAGGTGCCTTTTTGCAAGACACGTTTTACGATGTATGGACCATGCCACATAGGTTCGAACGTCCCAGCTCCCAACTTATAGTTGGCTTGGTCATACAGCAAGACCAAGTCACCTTCAGCAAAAACTCGTGGAGAAACAATTTGATCATAATGAGCTTCAACTCGTTTTTTTGTGCTTCAATCACCATCGCAGCGATACAACGGGTCTCATCAAACCTCTCGAGATAAAATAACCGCTCCTCTTCAGGTGAGGTATCGGGGAGTAACTCAATAACTAGTTTTAACGAAGGAATCTCACACTCGATAGAGAGTGTTGCCTCTAAACCATATACCAACTAGAATGGAGTGAAACTAGTGGTTGTCTTAGCCGAGGTTCAGTGAGCCCAAAGAGTCGAGAACAACATAAGATTCCAATCCTTTTTATGCTTCCCAATGGTACATTGAAGCATAGTAATTAAGACTTTATTAATCACTTCAACTTGGCCATTGGCCTGTGGGTAGTAAGGAGTTGAGCTATCATGGCGAAGACCCAACTGAGCAGTAAGCTCTACCATCATGTACTGACGAAAATGTGATCCATGATCAGTGACAATGGCTTGAGGGATGCCAAAACAGGCTATGACATGGTTAAAGAGGAACTGAGCAGCAGTTGTACCATCAGCATTATATGTGGGAATCTCCTCGGCCCATTTAGTAAAATAGTTGACAACAACGATGATATAGCCATGCCCCCTAGTTGAGCAAGGGTTACATGTCATGAAATCTATTCCCCATTTAGCGAATGGGCCAACAGTAACAACTGGGTGTAAGGGTGTTGGTGGGGCATGCTATTTGCGGTTATAAATATGACATTCATGGCACTTTTGAACTGCCAAAATACAATATTTGAAGATAGAAGGCCAGAAATAACTGACGTGGAGGATCTTCTGAGCAGTGGCATAGCCTAACATGTGACCACCACATGCCCTGGAGTGGAAGTGATTCAAAACTTGTTCATCCTCTTCAGTGTTAGACATCTGCAAAGAATAGAATCCAGACTGACTCGGTACAACATACCACCAATAATCCGATAAGCTTGAGACTCATGCTGGATGTGGTGTCGGTTGGATCGAGATAACATGGATCGGAAAGTTTGGGTATGAAGATAAACAATGATATCTCTATACCATGGGCTGAGAGTGCTAATAAGAAACAAATTTTCATCAAGAATCTGCTCAGTAAATTCAGTAGAGGTGTTTGCAGAAGGAAGGGCATAGATCAATTCAACAAAAACAAGTGACTTATTTGATTTGGAGGCAGTGAACTCCAAATCAAACTCTTACAGGATAAAAATCCATTTAGAGTATTTTCCCCCAAGAAACTCATGAGTCAGAATATAAGTCATGGGATTACATTCATAAATCATCATGGTCTTCCATAGAAGAATATAATGGCAAAATCATTGAACAACATGGACTGCTGCTAAGGTAATTTTTTCGACATGAGCATATCGAGTTTCTGTGTCAATAAGATTTCGACTTAAATAATAAACCACATGTTCATTGCTATTGTCATCATCCTAGACCAGCACCATAGCAATGGTATTGTCAGCCGCTGCGAAGTACAGGAAATAATCAGAGTGGTAGTCAAGGGGATGCAATAAAGGAGCATTGATGAGCGTTTGATTTACAACATCGAAATATTTTTGGGAAATTTCATCCCAAATGAATGGGATCCCCTGCTTGAGCAAGTGATTAAATCCCTTAGCAAGCTCAGTGTAATTAGGGACAAAGCGACGAAGAAAATTGGCCTTCCCTTGCAAACTCTGTAATTGGTACAACGATGAAGGAGGGGGTAGATTTAAAATAGCCTCAACTTTCAGATGATCTATTCTGATGCCTTCTTTGTACACAACAAAACTCAAGAATCGACCAGATTCGATGCAGAAGACACATTTATGCTGATTGAGACGAATATTATAGTGTTAACAATGTAGAAAATTGCTCGAAGGTGGTTTAGATGGTCACGACGCTTAGCAGAATGAGCCAGTAAGTCGTCTAGATAAGGTTGAACAATGTGTTTAATATAATGAAAAGCATATGACATTGCTCTCTGGAATGTAGCACCAACATTTTTTAGACCGAAAGGGAGCTTCTTATAAGAAAAAGTCCCCTATGGACAAATGAAAGCAGTCTTGTGTTGATCAGCGGATAATATGTTAATCTGGTTATAACCAGAAAAACCATCCATAATAGAAAAGATATCACTCCTAGCAAAATCATCAATTATATGATCAATAAAGGGAGTGGGATAGTTGTCTTTAAGGCACGCATGATTGATATCGCACTAATCAACACAAACTTGGATTGTTCCTGCTTTTTAGTAAAAGGTACGATATTAGAAACCCAATCTGTCAATGGGATAGGGTAAATAAAATCATCATTTAGAAGTTTTTCAACTTCCTCCTTAATAGCAGCGGCCTTTCTAGGATGCACTAGACAGAGTCATCAACGAAGGGGCTTCGCATTAGGATACGTGGGTATTTCAAGGACCACAATAGATGGATCAATACCAGGCATTTCCTCATACAACCAAGTGAAGACATCGCGAAATTCTTTAAAAAGGTCAGTGTATACCCCGATCTCTTCAGGAGAATAGGAAATCCCAATGTGAATATTCTCGAAAATCCTAGGTTTAATGGAAATGTCGATGGGCATGGTTGTAGTAATATTTCCCATATTACCTTCAGAAAAAACTTCGTGCACCAAAACAGGTGTTTGAAGTGGATGTGTCAAGTTATGAGAAACAAAAGCTTCAAGACATGAAGGAATCTCACTAAGACTTGGAAGAAATGAGGAATGATGATTGGCATCATTCCAAGGAGTTTCGTTAAGAGACATAACCTCAAGAACACTCTCTTTGGTGGGGAATATCTCGTTCAAGGGATCCAGAAAATCCCAAGAACCAAGCCAAGGAGATTGTGAATACGTATCTAAGTGCATACTAAGAATAGTATGACTTTCTGAAGCGACCGTTGAAGCCAAGACAACTTCTTGATAGGCTTGTTCGAAAGGACTTAGCAACATAGAATCACCAAAAGAATCAACCTGATCCGGAGTAGGGATGATCCATGGATCATTGGAGATAGAGATCATGTTGATTGAGGCGACATGTGGAGGTGGGAGAGAAAAATTTCCCATTAAAGAAGAATATTTGAAAAGACCTGCCCCCACACTCTCATATGGAATATCGGTATTTCCCACATATGGGACATTTCCATTTGAAGCACCGGAAGAGAAAAAGGACAATTAATCGATGGTGACAATTTTCCCTTCATGAGGAAAACGTAGCACCCAGAACAAAGAGGAAACCACACAAAACATGGCATGGGTCCAACTTCGCCCAAGTAGAAGGTTGTAATTCAGATTCGCATCTACAACTTCTACTTCTAACTCGAAAATTTTCCCTTCCAAGGTGATGGGAAAACTTGTCAGAATACCATAAGGACAAGAGCCTCTGCCATCTAAGGTGTTCGGGGACTAGTTGAGAGGTGGAAAGCGATGGCTTTCCAAATGAAACAAACATGATGCAAGTGGAAGCACCTTCATTAATTATAGTTTGATGAATCATTTTTCCTTTTATCATGACTTGAATAAAAAATGCAATCTGATGAGGAAGACGAGGAACATAGCTTTCTAGATCGAAAGTGATCAAGTTCAAATCGGCAGGATCGATGCCTCCTATAGCAGACAATAACGATTTTTGTTGTGTTGGACATGTTTTGAGAACTTCCAAGGCAAACATTGTTTAGGGTGCTTGAGCTAAATCTTCGACAATACTGTAATGGTGAGAGGCTCTATCATTCAGATTATAGGATCACTTCTGAAGCATACCTTTAGGAGGCAGTCAGATGACAGATTCATTATTACGTCTCTCGATATGGAGAGGAACAGAACTGGGTGGAGCGAAAGTATAAGGTGTATCAGTGGCTTCCTTTTCCACCGCTTGCTTTTGAGGAGTTTGATAATATTTCGACTGGGTGGCAACAAAGATAGGTTGTGTTCCCATTATGTAAACTTGAGAACCAGAAGAGGCAAAGGATTGTGGTTGGTCTACCAATTGAGTCTGTTGAGATGGAAATGGCTCTTTCAGTACAGTCAGGGTCCCTATCAATAAATGACTAACTTCCGCATGACAGGGACAATCCCCAGTTGAAGCCAATGTTGTAGCATTTTTTGGTTTTTTTAAGTTAGAATTCAATTAGTCAAAAAATGAAAATATTTTTTCAAAAAATGTTAATCTAGGATATGGACAAAAAGAATTTTGAATAAAAAATGTTAGGAAATATCTTGATAACATGTCCATATCAAAGAAAATGTTAGAATAAATGCCCTAAAAATGAAGGCAAAAAATAAAATGTTAGGTTAGAGAGAAAAGAAAAAAGCAATAAACTATGAAAGTGTGCAAGTCCAAGTGCCACTACTTTTACTTTACTATGAAAAATAATGGCTGTGTGCAACTTGTCATAAATGTCACAACCCATGATAGTCAAATAGTTTAATCTTGACTAGTTCATGTTTTAAATTTCACGTTTATAGTTAGAGAATAAAGATCTAGCCAAATTGTTTAATCTTGGCAGATCAGTAGTTAGGTAGAGAATAATAAGGAGCTGGTCAGTTTAATCTGAGCCCTTGGATGTTATAAGGTTAGAATTAGATAGTTTTCTTTTCAAAAGAAAAATGAAAGAAAAGGGTCTAGTTTTCTTTTCAAAAGAAAAATGAAAGAAAAGGGTCTGCTAGTCTAAATGCACCCAATTAAGTGAAGAGAAAATGTTAGGGTAAGTAAACGGGTAGGTAGAAGAAAAGTTGCAGAAGTACATTTACCATGCTTGATCACGTGTTTCAGTGTGTAGGAGCAGTTATGAAATTGAAAAGATGTTCACAAGTTGAATTGGTTAACTTCCCCTCATTCATTTCATTCCCCACTACATACTTACCAATTTCCTCATTATCCTTTCATTTTCACCATTTCCCTTGGTTTCACACATTTTCCTAGCAAATTACCCTCCAAACTCATTTTCCTACCCAAAAACCCCTTTTCCCTAGTGTGAAACCCATTTCCCTTTGAAAAATCATTTTCCCCTTGTAAATTCCCTAAAACCCATAAAACCTCCTTGACCTAAGTCTTTATTCCCCCCTCCACTTTATAAAGTTAACTTTGCCATACCATAAAGCCCCTTTTAACCTAAGTTTTATTAAAACCTCGCATTACTTAACAAACCTTTGCAAATTACCTTTTTCCTGATATAAGAACTTTTTAACCCACCACCCTTGGTGTGGTTAAATAAACCCCGCCACTGTTAACCTTGGTCCCACTCCATAAACCCATCACAATGTGTTTAAAACTTCTTTATTCATTAAAATAATTACAAATCACTTGTAATTATTCCCCGGCCTCGCTAATCTCCACTGATTGTCCTCCGTGCAACTCCACTGCACGATAGTCGTCAGATCATCCGCTCCCAGATCCAACGACCCACAGCAATATCGCAATGTCCCGATCTCTGATATTTAAAGGCCATAGAGCACGCGAGATTCATGGTTTTGCTCAGGCCCCTAGTGGTTATGTGTCATTCCCACGTTAACTCGCGTGCCTTGGGAGAAAAACCGCCCCACGGCCAAAAGCGGTGCGATGAGCCTCCGAAACCGCTCCCCCACGTACGGTAAAACCATCCACTATTCAATTTGCGCCAAATTTTAAAAATTTAACCATTTATCTATTTAAACGCGAAAACCCTCACTTTCGCTCTTTTCGTCTGTTTACATAGTAAAGCTTGTATAACCCTCCTGTGCCACCCTAAGCCTCTGCAACTGATTTAACCGTTGTTTACCTCCCAAAAATTCTTCAGACTCCATCCACAGACCTTTCAACTCAAATGAAGCCATTGTGGCCCTCCCTGTCAACCTGTGTTTTTCTTAACAATTGTTCTATTTGGCAGGTGATTAGCAGAAGACTAGGAGACACTCGACAAACAATTTTTATACTAGTAAAAAAACCTGTTTATTCTAGATTCTCGAGAAATGAATTTAAATGATTTTCCTGTACAAACAAAAACCAAGTTTAAACAAAAAATAGAGTAGAAGGAAACTTTTACACGGTAAATGTTAAAATAGACAATTTACACAGTAAAAGTTAAAGCAGAGGAGGCAGATAAAGAAATACAAATGAAAGACAAAATGGTGAAAGTGAATCTGATGGAAGGCCATAAGTAAATATGACATCCAGCGTGAAGATCAAATAGACAAGCAGCTTAAAGGGAAAATTATCAAAGACCAAAGCTAGCAGAACCTAAATAACAGGGACAACAAGCAACGGTTCAATAGTTGTCCCTATCTTCTTGCATGAAGATATTTCCTTTTCCTAAAATAAATCCTTAAACATTTTAGGATATTTTCTTAGTTCTACTATTGTATAAATAACTCTCTTCTCGAGTTATTAAGGGTTCACTGTTCACCATTGAACCAGGTTGAACATTGAAAGAGAGTTCACCCTTGAAGAAGCATTTGTAAACATTTGATGTATTAGCTTTTATGGACCCTTAATACAAAGCAAAGGATTCTAAATTCAGTTTTACATAGTTTGTGTTTTTAGTAAGTTTTTCCAGTGTTACACATTATGTTTTTCTTCATATTTTTATGTCTTACAGAGATACCTAGGTAGGAATAATTGTGTCTCAATCTATTCCTATAAGCTTTTGAAGTGATAATCATTAAAGCGAATGGAGTAATGAACTGCCTATTTAATCAATTCATTGGTCTTCCAAACTAAAACAAAAACCCCAAAACTATTATCTTAGATGCTCTGGTATTGATAGATGACCACTATTATCTCAGAGGTACAACATCAGTCTGGCGCCGTTGCCGGGGATTCAAAATCCATTACGTTTTCCTGGGACAACGATATTCATTCTATTCCTTTAAGGTGATTAAAGGTTTATAAAGGTTAAAATCTTTCACTTAGCGACTCCACTAGCCTAAGCTAACACCTTTTAAGCACACTAGATCTCATTCATAATCTGACTTAGTTAATCCTCTGTCAGATCCTGAAAAACTTCTAAGAAAATCCAGTTATAAAAGGAGACATTAACCATCTTCTTCTTCCTCTTCAGCCTTGTAGTGTAAAGAGTTAGTATCATTTGATCCTTTTAGTAATATTCCATTTGATCCTGATTTGACACAAATACCTCCTAGGGTTTCTGAACTATTAGATAGGGGAGTTGATTTAGATTCAGTTTCCTCATTCATTCTTTTGAAAAGCATCCAGAACCCCCTCTACCACAAGGATCACCTAAAACTGAGTCTGAATTGGGTGTTCATTTACCTAAATACAAACCCACAGATTTCATATCCCCTACCACTTATTAATTTCCTTCCACTTCTGAACGACTTGAAGCTTCTACTTCTGAAGAACCTGAAGAGACCATCTCTGTATATACAAATCCACTCTTTGAAACAAAAGAGGGTATTCATTCACAGGTCCCAAAGTTAGTTCTTAAGACTCCTTTAAAGTTATTCAGGAGATCCCCTCCTTCACCTCCACATAGTCACACACCCCCTCAATCACCTTCTTCTACCTCTTCTTCATCTTCTTCTTTTTCATCTTCTTCTTCTTCATCCACACAAACACCTCATACACCACCTTCTACTATGGCATTCCAACCTATTGTATAGGTTAGATATGAAGCTTTAGTCTTACCTTCTAAGCTCGATGCATTCCCAGCTGGATACTTGAAATACCTTCCCGGTTATAATGGAGAAACTCTTCCCACAACTGAGGACCATCTTCAAGCTTTTCTAGACTAGACAACATGAATATTGAACAAGAAAATGTTTACATGAGATTGTTTGTACAGTCACTTGAAGGAAATGTAAGAATCTGGTTTAGGCAGTTACCTGTAAATTCCATTAGAAATTGGGAAGAGCTTACAAACATATTTAAAAATAAATGGGGTGTAAAGAAAGGTCCTCTTTACTTTCTAACTGAATTTGAAGAACTTAAAAGAAATTTTGGTGAACCTGTATCAGATTTTATCAAAAGGTTCAATAAAATTTATCATAAGATGCCCCCTGATTGTAAACCCCCTATAGCAGCAGCTAAGTCTAGGTTTTCTAAAGCCTTTGACGATGATTTTGTTGTAATTCTAAGAGAGAGAACTTCAAGAACTCTTGAAGATATGAAAAAAAATGCTATAGAGGTGGAAGAAAATAGGGCTGCTTCGACTTCCTTGAAAGCTAAAGAGGAAAAGGCCCAAATAAAACTCAAATATATTCAAGAAGCCTCTAGTTCCTCTAGTTCTTCTAAGACTAAAACTGAAGATTCTAAAATAGATGAAATAACTTCTCTTCTTAGAAATCTATCTAATAGAATTTCCAAGATTGAGACTCAACCTAGGACAGTTCAATAAATAGTTACTAGACCCCGAAATCAAAATCAAGGTCATTATAGAAGGAATCCACAATTATAAATTCTTCAGAGACCTAGTAATGATTAGCAGGTTCCCACTCCTTTACTAATAGATGACCAACAACCTGATGAAAATACTATGACTATTACTGAAGACATCAATAACATGTATACTTCTTCTAATCAAACAGTTATGATTCCTCTCTCACAACAAAATCAGGTTCAAGAAGATCAAGAATCCTCACAGGTTTCTAAATACCATGCCTTCTCTGAATTTTTATTGCAGAGTTGAACAAGAGATATGATCTTAGGCCTAGACCTGGTCCTGGAAGACCTGCTAAAGAGACTCCAATAATTGAACCTCGTACCAAAGCTTCTGAAGCTCAAACAACTGTTATTTGACCATTAAATCAGTCAATTGATACTGCTCAGAATGATAAAAATGCTTTGACTACATTTAATGTTGAAAAAGAGTTAAAATCCCAATTCCACTTTCAGAACTTTCCAATAACCATGTGTATAAAAATCAGGTCTCCAAATGGATACAAAACACCTCGATTGATGCTGAAAGTGATATCATTAGTCTGCAAGATGAAAAACCTGCAGTTGTCTTTGGTCCTAGTTCAGATATGATAGATGAAATAGTGCCTCCTTTCTATGTAACTCTTAAGACAAATGATTCCATGTTATATAATTGTATGCTTGATTCTGGAGCATCACATAACCTCATGCCAAAAACTATCATGGACCATTTGAAACTTGACATAATTAGATCCTATCATGACTTGTACACCTTTGATTCTAAAAGGGTGCCTTGCTTAGGATTGATTAAGGATTTAGTAGTCACCCTTGCCCAAATTCCAGTGAAAAGTGTAGTGCTTGATATAGTTGTCACAGACATCCCTCAACAAATTTGGAATGCTCCTTTCTAGGTCTTGCTGTGCCAAATTAGGGGGAACTCTTCAGATGGATATGTCTTATGCCACTATTCCAGTTTATGGGGGAGAACAACTAAGGTTATATAGAGAGGTAAGATTTGTGCACACTGTTTGCAAAACAAACCAACCAAGGAACCATCCCATTTATGCAATTGATCAAGATTTTGGTTGCTTTCGACTCTGTTCAAATCAAATTCATGAAACTCAAGTTAAAATAGAAGATGTAATTGATAGTACTTAACAAAATCAAACTGATGTATGGAAACTATTTTTTGATGGTTCTTGTACAAAAGATGGGGTAGGAGCTGGGGTAGTTTTAATTTCACAAAAAAAAAAAAAAAATATCACCCAATCATGCAAACTCAACTTCGAAGTTAGCAATTGTGGCTGAATATGAAGCTTCCTTTTACGATTGCAATTAGACAAAATCTTAAAGGTTCAAAACTTAAGGAATTTTAGTGATTCAGAACTTATTGTCAAACAAGTGAGAAATATTTGCCAGACTAAGCATCCTAGACTTAGGTCTTATCGAAATGAAGTTTGGGATTCAATTGAAAACTTCTTTGATGCTTTTAATTTGACTTATATTCCAAGAGATCAAAATATTCATGCATATGCCTTAGCTGTTTTTGCTAGTTCATTTAAAATTCCTGATCAGACCAATGTACTCTATCAAATACAAGTCAAATACAGACCATCCATCCCAGATAATCTAAAACACTGGCAGATATTTGAAGATGATGAACATTTGAAATCTTTTCTGTAGGTTATAGATGATTTTTTAGTTCTACAAATTGATGAAGATAGAACATAAATAAATGATGGAAATGATACTTCAGATTTCAATTCAAAAATCGTTGATCATGACATTATTCAATTGTCTAACAATTTTATTCCCAAAGGCCTCATTCCTTTAGAAAAATTGTTTGATCAAAATGATGTCCTTTGAAACCCTCAGTCCATTTCTTCACAAGATAACATAGAAGAAATTAATATTGGAACAAATGATGATATTAAAAACATTAAAATATGTGCATCTCTAGATCCTAAGATCAAATCTCAATATCTTAAGTTACTTCAAACTTATAAGGATGTTTTGCATGGACCTATGTTGATCTAAAAACCTATGATACTTCATTAATACAACATTAGATTCCTTTAAAGCCAGAAGCAGTTCCTTATCAGCAGAAACTTAGGAGGATCAATCCAACTCTTCTACCAACTGTAGAGAAGGAAATTAAGAAAATGCTAGATGCCCAGATCATCCTCCCTCTTAGATATTCTAATTGGGTTGCAAACTTAGTTCCTGTTAGAAAGAAGAATGGATAAATCAGACTTTGTGTGGACTTTAAAAATTTGAACAAGGCATCATTAAAAGATAACTATCCTTTGCCCAAAATGGATCAATTACTTCAAATTATTTCAGGAGAACAAAGACTTTCTATGCTTGATGGATTTTCAGGCTATAATAAGGTAAATGTTGATTCAACAGACAAAGAGAAGACAACCTTTACTACACCCTGGGGTGCATTCATGTATGCTAGGATGCCATTTGGCTTAACCAATGTTGGAGAAACATCTTAGAGAGCTATGGATTTAGCTTTTGTGGGTCAGGTAAATAAATTTGTGGTCATTTATCTCGATGACATAATTGCTTTTTCTAAATCTAATCAGAAACATCTAAAGCACTTGATGAAAGTTTTTGACAGGTGTAGAAAATTCAGAATATCATTGAATCCTAAAAAGTCTTTGTTTGCTATCAAAGAAGGAAAACTGTTGGGCCATATAATTTCAAAGGAAGGAGTGGTGATTGATCCCAAGCGTGTGTCTTCCATTGAAACATTGACCTTACCTAGAAACAAGAAGGAGATTCAAGCTTTTCTAGGCAAGATTAATTTTTTAAGGAGATTCATCCCAAATTATGCTAATATTGTAAAAGATATAACTGACATGCTCTGAAAGGATCATGAAGTTAAATGGACTGTCTCTTCTAGGCATGCCTTTGATCAGATCAAGAAAGCTATCTTTAAAGCTCCCACCTTGGCCAACCTTGATTACACTAAACCATTCAGTATCTTTTCCTTTGCCTTAGAAACAACCCTTGCTGTTGTTCTACTACAAAAGAATGAAGATTCTGATGACAAACCCATAACCTTTTTCAGTAAGGTTATGAGAGATATCAAGCTTAAGTATGACATAATTGAGAATCAAGCCTATGCCCTTATTCAAGCCGTGAAATCATTCAAGATGTATGTCCTACATTCTCCTATTACTGCTTATGTTTCTAACAGTGCTGTGAAAATTGTTTTAACCCAACCAGAAACTAATGGAAAGAGAGGTAGATGGATCACTCAAATACCGAAGTTTGATCTAACTATCAAAAATACAAAGGTAGTAAAAGGCCAAGGATTAGATAAGCTTCTAGCTGAATCCAATTGTAAAGTGCTCGGAATCAATTTTGTTTTAGAGGTACAAGGTAAGAATACACAAGAACCTTCTGTCCTTGCAGAAGGGGAGAATCCATAAGAACCCTCCCTTCATCCTGAAGAAAAGAATCCACAAGAACCTTTACCTTCATATCAGGTAAGCCCTTTACACATTGATGAAAGTTTTCTGTTGTCAAATTGGTACCAAGACATTGTAAATTTCGTGATCCATTTTGAATGTCTAGCATCATTCTCCAAAATCTAGTATAAAACTCTCAAACTGAAAGTAGTCAAGTAGTGTATCATAAATGCAAATTTGTACTGGAAAAACCCACTAAATATTTTGTTATTATGTTTAACAGAATCAGAAACTGAAGGAATCATTGATCAGTTTCATACAGGATTTTGTGGAGGACATTATGCTTGGAGAGCAACAGCATATAAGATATTAAGGGGAGGATTTTATTGGCCAACATTGTTCTTACAAGTAGGAGCAAAGGTCAGAGGATGTGTTCCTTGTCAAATGTTTGCTGGTAAGCAAAAATTAGCAGCTCTTCCACTGGTTCCATCAGTAGTCTCAGAACCTTTTAGCCAATGGGGATTAGATTTTATTGGAGAGATTCATCCTACTTCAAGTAATAAGCATAAATGGATCCTCACTGCAATAGACTACTTCACTAAATGGGTGGAAGAAATTCCAGTGAGAAATGTTATTGATTCAGTAGTAATCAAATTTATTGAAGAGAACATCTTATCTAGATTTGGTTGCCCAACTCAAATTGTCACTGATAATGCAACAAATTTTTCTAGTGTTAAAATGATTGAGTTTTGCTAGAAATATCAGATTCTGTTACATCATTCAACTCCATATTACCCACAAGGTAATGGCCTTGCAGAATCCTCCAATAAAAGTCTGGTAAAGGTAATAAAAAAGACTCTAGCAGATCATAAAAAGAGTTGGGACTCTCATTTAATTTATGCAGTATGGGAAAACAGAATTACTCCAAAGAGATCTACTGGAAAATCTCCTTTCCAGTTAGTTTATGGGAAAGATGCAATCTTCCCTACCAATTTGGCCTTCCCTGTTTTGAAATTCCTGCAGGATTCAAAAGATGAACCTAATGATTTTTCAAGGAGAATAAATCAAATTATTGAACTAAATGAAAACAGAGATGAAGTTCAATACAAATTGAAAAAGTATCAGAGTAAGATGAAGAGCTTGTTTGACAGAAAATCTAGGGAAAGGGACTTCAAGGAAGGTGATCTAGTTCTAAGATGGGATTCCAAGAGAGAAGAAAAGGGAAAACATGGCAAATTTGACAACTTGTGGTTTGGACCTTTAGCAATTACCGAACTGAAGGGAAACAACACTTTTTTACTACAAAATATTGAGGGGCTATATTCCACTTATATTGTAAATGGAAGGTTTCTCAAACATTACATTCAGTACTGAGAAGTTGAAATAGGTTTCATTACTAACATTGTAAAAACTCCGGTTTCTTTTAATTTTCAAGCTGTCAATGTGATTTTTTACAGCAAAAGACTCCATAGCCCGAGGAGAAGGCACATGGATCTACAGGTTCTCTACATTCTACAGGAGAACGCAGTCCCCAGTTGGAGCCAATGTTGTAGTAGCATTCTTTGTTTTTGTTAAGTTAAAATCAATTAGTCAAAAAATGAAAATATTTTTTCAAAATGTGTTAAGCTAGGATATGGACAAAAAGAATATTGAATAAAAAATGTTAGGAAATATCTTGATAACATGTCCATATCAAAGAAAATGTTAGAATAGATGCCCTAAAAAATGAAGGCAAAAAATAAAATGTTAGGTTAGAGAGAAAAGAAAAAAGCAATAAACTATGAAAGTGTGCAAGTCCAAGTGCCACTACTTTTACTTTACTATGCAAAATAATGGTTGTGTGTAGCTTGTCATAAATGCCACAACCCATGACAGTCAAATAGTTTAATCTTGACTAGTTCATGCTTTAAATTTCATGTTTATAGTTAGAGAATAAAGATCTAGCCAAACTGTTTAATCTTGGCAGATCAGTAGTTAGGTAGAGAATAATAAGGAGCTCATCAGTTTAATCTGAGCCCTTGGATGTTATAAGGTTAGAATTAGATAGTTTTCTTTTCAAAAGAAAAAGGAAAGAAAAGGGTTTGCTAGCCTAAATGCACCCAATTAAGTGAAGAGAAAATGTTAGGGTAAGTAAATGGGTAGGTAGAAGAAAAGTTGTAGAAGTACATTTACCATGCTTGATCATGTGTTTTAGTGTGCAGGAGCAGTTATGAAAGTGAAAAGATGTTCACAAGTTGATTTGGTTAACTTCCCCTCATTCATTTCATTCCCCACTACATACTTACTAATTTCCTCATTATCCCTTCATTTTCACCCTTTCCCTTGGTTTCACACATTTTCCTAGCAAATTACCCTCCAAACTCATTCTCCTACCCAAAAACCCCTTTTCCCTAGTGTGAAACCCATTTCCCTTTGAAAAATCATTTTCCCCTTGTAAATTCCCTAAAACCCATAAAACCCCCTTGACCTAAGTCTTTATTCCCCCCTCCGCTTTATAAAGTTAACTCTGTCATACCATAAAACCCATTTTAACCTAAGTTTTATTAAAGCCTTGCATTTCTTAAAAACCTTCGCAAATTACCTTTTTCCCGATATAAGAACTTTTTAACCCACCACCCTTGGTGTGGCTAAATAAACCCCGCAGCTGTTAACCTTGGTCCCACTCCGTAAACCCATCGCAATGTGTTTAAACCTGCTTTATTCATTAAAATAATTAGAAATCACTTGTAATTATTCCACGACCTCGCTAATCTCTGTCGACTGTCCTCCGTGCAACTCCACCATGCAATAGTCGTTAGATCATCCGCTTCAAGATCTAATGAACCACAACAATATCGTGCGCTCCCGATCTCCGATCTTTAAAGGCTCGAGAGCACGCGAGATTCATGGTTTTGCTCACGCCCCTTGTTGTTACGTGTCATTCCCACGTTAACTCACGTGCTCTCAGAGAAAACCCACCTCGCGACCAAAAGCGGTGCGATGAACCTCCGAAACTGCTCCCCTGCTTACGGTAAAACCATCCACTGTTTACTTTGTGCCAAATTTTAAAAAGTTAACAGCTTACCCGTTTAAACGCGAAAACCCTCACTTTCACTCTTTTCGTATGTTTACACAGTAAAACCTTTATAACCCTTATGTTCCACCCTAAGCCTCTGCAATCGATTTAACCATTGTTTACCTCTCGAAAATGCTTCGGACTCCATCCACAGACCTTTCAACTCAAATGAAGCCATTGTGGCCCTCCCTGTCAACCCATGTTTTTCTTAACAATTGTTGTATTTTGCAGGTGATTAGTAGAAGACCAGGAGGCACTGGACAAACAATTTTTATACTACTCAAAAAAACTTGTTTATTCCAGATTCTCGAGAAATGAATTCAAATGATTTTCCTGTACAAACAAAAACCAGGTTTAAACCAAAAACAGAGCAAAAGGAAACTTTTACATAGTAAATGTTAAAACAGACAATTTACACAGTAAAAGTTAAAACAGAGGAGGAAAATAAAGAAATATAGATGAAAGACAAAATGGTGAAAGTGTATCAGATGAAAGGTCATAAGTAAATATGACATCCAGCGTGAAGATCAAACAGACAAGCAACTTAAAGGGCAAAATATCAAAGACCAAAGCCAACAGAACCTAAATAACAGGGACAACAAGCAGTAGTTCAATAGTTGTCTCTATCTTCTTGCATGAAGATATTTCCTTTTCCTAGAATTATCCTTAAATAGTTTAGGATATTTTCTTAGTTCTACTATTGTATAAATAACTCTCTTCTTGAGTTATTAAGGGTTCATTGTTCACCATTAAACCAAGTTGACCATTGAAAGAGAGTTCACCCTTGAAGAAGCATTTGTAAACATTTTATGTACTAGCTTTTTTGGACCCTTAATACAAAGCAAAGGATTTTGAATTCAGTTTTACACAGTTTGTATTTCCCGTAAGTTTTCCAGTGTTACACATTATGTTTTTCTTCATATTCTTATGTCTTATAGAGATACCTAGGTAGGAATAATTGTGTCTCAATCTATTCTTATAAGCTTTTGAAGTGATAATCATTAAATAGAATGGATTAATGAATTGTCTATTTAATTAATTCTCTCTGAATCAATAAATCATCAACATCTTGTTGTAAGCATAAGCATATTCTCTTGAACCTTCTGAACATCGGTCAGAGGTTTTCATACTTATGATAATAATCATATTATTTTTTGTTTTTGCTCACCACTATTCAAGCTTTATCACCATGTGAAGTTTTATAGCAACCCTCTACTTTGGGATTAATATTATTCAAAAGGTTAGGCATTATAGTGTTACATATGTTTTATTCATTGTTCTTCCAAACTAAAACATAAACCCCAAAACGATTATCTTAGATGCTTTAGCATTGATAGCTGACCACTATTATCTCAAAGGTACAATAGGACCGATGGGGAGGAAACCACTTTTTGGACCCCCTGCGGATAAAGGTAGGATGGGTAGGGTGGGCTGAAAAGCCTTACTTGTTGTTGATCTTACGAGGAGTCCATCTAACCGTCAGATGGATCATAGAACTTAACAGATACGACAATCACCTTTTGTCGCTTGTGGGTTTTATTGCATATTAATTAATCGTGTTTAAATTACACTATTAACTTTATTAAACAAAATTAGTTTATGATAAAACATAATTACTTTATCCTAAGGGTGCATTTTTGTCTTGCAAGCCCATTTCTTTACTTTTTCTACTTTTTCTTGGAAATAATTTGTAGGATGAAATATTATTTACATCTCTTTAACCTAAATAATTAAGTAAAATAATAACTCATCCTATAAAATTTGTAGGACCCTAACAGAAGATTTAGTGGAAGTTTGAGATATTAATCCAATGATACCATCAACAAGTGGCACATCTAGAGACTTTGAAGATGTTGGATATGAAGATGGCCTTGGAGCATCAGGTAAAATTTCATACAGCATGCCAGATTGGGAATAAACCAAATCCAAATACTGGGCACAGGAAATGGCTTGATCCTCAGTAACACAACCACCCATTTCTATGTCTATAGCGATTTTGTTTACGAATGACTTAGTGAACCATTTGGTTAAAAACTCATCAGGGATTTCAAACTTGATGAGGCAACGCCGACATCTCCATTAATGGATGTGATCAGAGATATGGGTCGTGGTATCCTGTTTCAGAGATGTGAGAAAGTGGGTACCAGTTTCATAACGAATCGATAACTAGAAATGAGTAAGGAAGGCTATCACCAAAGAGTTGAAGTCCGCATAGGTACCTTGAGGCAACTCGATGTACCACTTGGTGGAAACACCTGTCAAGGTTTGCTGAAAGAGGCAGAGACAAACAAAATCGTCAATGTAGGAATTGGAAGAACACCATAAGTGATATGTCATCACATGGGCTTACTTTTCCTTCGATATTGAGGCAATCTCTCGGAATCTTAGTGGGAACTAGAGGTCAATAAAGCGAATGAATTATCAGATCATTAGTAAGCCTCGAGACATCGGGCAGTTCCAACATCGCTAGAAATCGCAATTGCGAGTTAAAAGGCATATAAGGCCTTTGATAAGGCCCAGTCTGCGGGTTCCAACCTTGTTGGTAAGGGTTCTGCCACCAAAGTGGAGGATTTTGACCATAAGGGGCTTGATTTTTCCCCCACTAAAAGATACCTTGACCATAAGGCGGATTTTTCCCAGGGTAGGGTTGATATTGACCTGCCATAGGCCATTGATAACCATAAGGTGGATAAATATTGTGCACAACATATGGATTATACTGTTGTTGACCCCAGTAATAAAGTTGTTGGCCCTGCTGTTGCAAGGGTTGGCCTTGTGTCTGCAATGTTTGACCTATTTGATACAAAGGTTGGGTTTGTTGTTGCAAGGGTTGACCTTGCTACTGCAATGGTTGACCTTGGGTTGATTGGGTTGTTGGATAAACTGTGTTTGTTGTTGCAAAGGCTATTGAAATTGCTGGAAAGGTTTCCCTTGTTGCTATAAAGGTTGTTGAATAGTTCCTTAAGGGATTCCTTGTTGGCACTGATAAGTTCCAATTGGGATTTGGCCATATGCACTAGGAATAGGATTTTGACCACGTTGCACATGAGGACCTACTTACGGAACATAAGGTGGATTTTGCAGTGCTTGTGAACCATATAAAACATAAGACTATTGGAGAGGTATCTAGGACGTATAAGGTTGTTGATACTGGACACTACTAGCTCTGGCTGGAATAGGTGATTCAGCGGGATTAGGAATACCACTAACAGGTTGATTCACTCTGTTAGCTACCTATACCAATAGGTTTCATTTTTCATGATTGGCAGGGGAAGTGCCAATATGATCTACTTTGGTGATGCAAAGATCTCATATTTTTGTGGAAAACACATATCTACAGTTGTTTGATGTTGTCCTACTTCTGAATGGGTGATCCAACAGCCTAAGCTGGGTCATGCCATATTTCAATTTTTTGTTGTAGACTAGAGAAAGAAATCTGTCCAAACTGTTCAATCTTGGCAGATCAGTAGTTAGGTAGAGAATGAAGGTTCCCAACTGTTTAATCTGGGGCCTTGGAAGTAATAAGGCTAGCCTTAGATAGAAAATCAAAAGGAAATGCCAAAGGAAAAGAAAAAGGCACATGAGGGTTTGCAAGTCTAAGTGCACCCTCCTTGAAGTAACAAAAAATGCTAGGCAATAGAATGGGTAGGTAGATGGGGTTGCAGAAGCATGATTTCTTTCATATCACTGGCCTAAGCAAAGGAAACACATGATGGCCAATGCAGATCTTCCTATTCAGCAGTTTTGTAGCAACAGAGTGAAGCATGTCTAACTTCCCAATCATTCCCCATCAAACTCCTTGCTAACATCCCACTATCACCTTGGTTCATGAGAGGAATCAAACTCATTGATTGATCCTTGTTGCATAAAGAGCCACATTTCCTGTGTAAAAATATTTTCATTTTGATCTACTCCCCTAAACTAAGCTTGTTTCCTAAAAAACTTAGTCTTTGCATCCTCCCTTCCATATCTCCCATCCAATACTAACTACTAACCCTATCTATACTTAACTCCCTAATTCCCCTTTTTCCCTATCATCATATTACTATTGTATATAGAAAGTCCCAAAGTATATATTCCCCCTTCCCCTAGGCAATATAGCCTTATAGTCCTAAAGGGTTGAAGTGCAAAGAAATCAAAGCGCTAAAGGCAAAATAGCGCTAAATGCATTAAATTTAAAATAGATGCTAGTGCAAAAGATATCAGATCCATATACATTGAGGTTGTCCATGCATTGAAATTAAAATAGATGTTAGATAAAATTTGTTAATTTAGAATAGATACTCATTTAAATGAATAAATATATTTTGTCAGAGCAAAATATGTGAGGCATGCAAGTGATATATTAGCATATATTCATCTTAAATCCAATTGCATTAAGCATTTTTTAAATTTAAACAAATAAAAAAACAACTACAAACTTCTCACTACTTATGATCTATGCTATTATATCTATATCTATCTATATATATATATATATATATATATATATATATATATATATATATATATATATATATATATATATATATATATATATATATATATATATATATATATATATATATATATTTATTAGTAGTTTTTTCTTTTTAAGATGCTTGATATTGATTTCTTTTCAGTTTGAGATTTTATGTGTTTATTTTACAATCACATCTCACACACCACAACCTATATGAACACACTACTTTTCTCTCCACAGCTAAATTTATTGCACTCATATAATTTCAAAGCACCTTAATATTAGTGCACATATATATACAGTCTCAAGTGTTAGCTAAATTGTTTGGACCATTTACCCAAGGAATGTTGCTAATGGGGAACTCTTTAGTCATGGGTGAAATCCACTCAAGTTGTAACTACCGGCGGCTATTGTGGGTGGTGGTTTAACTATTCTCCCTATGAATGTTCCAGGGATGAGTAAGGGATATAGTGAAACTTTGCTTTCGGAAAGAAAAAAAAATGCACATAAAAACAATACTTACATTACTTAGAACACATGAAGATTCAATGAATAGTATTACATTTCTTAAGTATCCATTTAATACAAAATAAAATTCAACAAAAAAATAATGGCATAGAGTTCACCATCATAATAAAACTATAGAATGTGTACTCCAACCACCTTAATCAAGAACATAGTTTTGCGAGTATGGTCTTTGGCTAACTTGCAGGAAGTTGAACCCAAGTCTTAACATTCCTCCAAGAAACATTTTAATCCTTCATTTATCAAATAAATGGCATTCATAATCTATTTAAACTCAACCACAAGAGTATTCTAAAAATAAACTTATAACTTAAGCATTTTTCATTTGTGTAGTTATGAACCTGTCAAGAAGGATTAAGTGCAGTCCAAGGATAATACCCCATATTGGAATTTTGTCAATTAGTTTGTTGTATATTATGTATAGATAGTTTTGAATCATCGAGAAGATTCATAAATACTATCATATTAATGGAACTTCTTTCAGATTAAAACCATAGAGTTGATTTGCAATATTCAAATTTTGTGAAATAAAAACATAATTAACCCAATATTCCAGGTTCCTTTTAAATATTTGTCAAACATTTGAGAAGCATCCCTCCAATGTTACACATGTTCATAATTTTAGCCCTCTAAGGTTATAATCAACCATTATCCTTCAATCTTGCCCTAGAATTCATTCAATTTGATTTCTTCTGATCCTTTCCTACTCCTGTAACTTGTTTTCTAGGTTTGTTAAGTAGTTAGTGAACAAAACTTTCATCAAACAATTATCCTGTAACATGTAACCTATAAGACAATTAACCTGCAACCTACAATTTCTCTTCTATGATAATTTTCAATTCATTAGTTTGTACATGCTTCTGTGTTGGTATTTTCAATTTGTCCTTTACATTTGGATTTTTGCATCTTTCTTCTTAACTACAAAATGAAATGGATTTGAATCATTTGGGTAAAATTCCATATCCGAAACTCTTTGTTTTAGTTCTAATGTAATCAGTTTCCAGGCTCTATATTCCATTTTTTCCTTCTTTTATTGTGACTCAATTTTCTTTTTAGTTACCAGTAGTTTTTCCATTTCAATAGTAATCTTGAGATAATTAGTATGTACAATTTCATCTATTTTCTTAGCTAAATCTATTTTATATCTTGGATGAATTCGATCTAATTCAAGGCTTACCTAAAAGACAACATAATTTTCATGATCTTTTTTTGTTTTTCCCTTTGGCTGCAATAATGATAAGTTGAAAATATTGATTTCATGATTTAGATATGAAATTAATAAATCTCTCCCTTTATCACTTATTTGAGATTTCAATTCTTTCTTGTAATCAATAGTTCATTTTTTTTATCTCCATATTGTGTTGACATGCTAATTGATCTCTCTTCACCTGTTTCAATCCTTTGGATGATTGTGGTAGTAGGTAATTGCTAAACAACAAACATTTCAGTTAGCTCAAGTTCCTAATCGCTCTGGGTTCATGAATATTCTCCCTCAATGATCATTTTCAAATTTTTCTTTTTAGTCCCTTGGTCTTCATCTTGATCAATTTCTTTTATACCTTGAACTCTTGGTTGTCTATTATCTCAAATATTTGTTCAATTGTTTGTTCAGAGTGTTCTTATTCATAGACTTCCTAATTAGAAATCCTTTCCCATTCAAGATGCTCTTCATGTTCATAATGAGTGATTTTGTGTTCTTGCCTCCTTTGAGAAATAATATGTAGAAGATCATATCTCAAATGTTGGTATTTATTTAAATAATAATAGTTTAGCAGCTGCTCAACAATAGGCGCTGCCATTTTCCCATTGACCAGAAAAGGGACAACCTTCTTAGGAATTTTAAAAGCAGTTTTGGATTTGCCTCCAATGAAATTCCTTTATAGGGAATCAAAATTTTGTCTGATAAACTCTATTGAAAATAGTCTTGAAGTAAGAAGAAATGGGAGCTTGTAAGGTCTCACTTATGATCCATATACTCTTATGATTGTGTAATACTTAAAAAGGAACTAGTGATGAAACTTCCCTCTATGACATTGCAACAACTCCTTGAATTCAAATTTAATTCTAGGGGGAACCAAACCATATATCCACTGGAAAAAACTTTGAATAATTATGTTAGCATATTGGACAAAATCTCCTTATTGTTGTTGAAATGTTACAATTTGTGACCAACAAATGAATAACTTCATCATATCATCTTATGTATCTTCTGTGATCGGTTCCTATTCTATCCTGTTGGAGTGAAGGGATGCAAGATGTATCTTGAGAAGAGGGGCACTTGAACATGTTGAAGACAATGTGATCTTTAGAAGAACATGTAGTTTTGGATGACTTTGTGACACAATTCTTAGGAGGAAAAAAGCATCTAAGGCTTCCTTTGGCATTCTACAAGGAGATTTCATAACAATGGAGACAAGACAACATAATGGGGGAAGGTTCTAGGAATAATTAACTAAAGCTTCCTCAAACAAGTATCTAGGAAAAACACCAACTCTTCCACAAGATCAATTGCCTTGTACTCTTAGATCCCTAAATGATAGTTGGAGGAAAAGGGAGGAGAGAAGCAAAATGAATGAAGACACACCTCATAACAACAACAACATACTGGAACATAGAATCCTCTATATCAAGGAATGTAGGTAAAGGGAAATATCTTAGGTTTGTTGTGTTTTTGGTTTTCTTTTGTGTCATTTTGAGTTTTGGGAGTTATTTCTCTTTCTTATGCAATACCCAATTGTAAGTTGAGGATCATAAATGTTTAAGAAAGTTTTTTGATTTTTTTGGTTGGGAATGAGAGGCCATGTAATTTTTTTGGCCACCATTATATGGGGCATTTCTCATGCCAAAATGTTGGTAGGAAATGTGACCCTAATAAGGGTAAACATCTCAAGGATAATCATGTTGGCAGAAGTTGATTTGAGGTTTGACACACATATTTAGTTGTTTTTCAAATTTATTCTAAACATAGAATTAGATCCTTACTTAGCACCGATCATATATGATAATTGTTATTATTTATCCAATATACTTTGTAAATTTATCTTAACATCATGACGTCCCCTAGGATATTTGAGCTCAAATATCCATTATACAGTAAGGAGATGCATTTTCACTTTTATTCAAGTTTGTTTCTTTACAGTCTTGTCCAAATTAATATTATAGTTAAGGGATTCTCAAGGACAATATTCAAAATCAAAGGTTTCTACTTTTGCAGGAGACTCCCATGATTGAGATGATATGAGCCCTATCTTGTTATGTTTTACAGGTTTTCTTTGTGTTAGATAGGGTTCAATATCATCATCATCATCTAGAATAAGGTTATCCCAAAGTAACCATAAATTTTCTTTCCTATAAGTAGATTTTCTTCTAAATGCACCAATAAGATAGGAAAAAAGACTTCTCATCATCTCCACAATAGACGTTAAGTGTCTACAAAGAACTTCTCGAAGGAAACACAACCACCAAGGGTTTTTGCTTTAATATATCTCGTATTTTGTTGGATATTGCTTTAATCCATCCGTTTTTATAATAGCTTCAATGAAAAATCCAGCTTTACCTAAGTAGTATTGTATCCAACTTCTATTTTGAATATCTTGAGAAGCCCGGTGCAGATGATGAGTTGCAACCACTTGGTTTAAAATATAAAGGTGTATTAGGTACAATAGCAATTTTATTTGATGTTGGGCAACTGCCTGAATGCATTTTTTCCTTAATGAACTTCTTTGCTTCATTTTCCATGTAATCTTATTGTAATATAATATATTAAACCAATGAAATGGAAGGCAAAACAATCTATCATCATGAGCACTAGTTGAAGTTTATAAGTGTTAAGATTACATATTCTCATTACCTCATCTTCCTTGATCTGTAGCTTGTAATTTGTGATCCTTCTTAATTTTATTGTCCTTACAATTGAGACATTCTCCATTGGGAACTTGGAATGACCATAAGTATTATGATATTGACAATAATTTCATGGTCCCTTATCCTAAGGCTTGCACCGTTAATATTTAAATTTTAAACTTTTACCATTTTATCCATTCTTCCAAGTTGTGGTGAGTAGAAATAAATGCACAAAGTTCAAAAATATATTCTTGTCAGAAATCAGAACCTAGGTATTTCCAATGACACTTGCATATTTGTTTGTATTTCACACAAGTTTGTGCCTGAGTAATTTTCCAAGGGTTATGATAAATTGTAGGATTCCTTTGAGGGACACATAATATCACATTGGCAAAGGACCCTCCCAGTATCATAAAAGCTCATAGTGCTGCAACCATATTTGTTTTCCACTATATGGCTTTATTTGTTTTTTATTTTGAGTTTATGATGCTTAGGGCTCAAACATAACATATGCTTATTAGGCACCTACCCACATTCTCATCATGCTTTGGGTTTCCTTCCCTGGCTGCTCAAAAACATTTTTTCATTGTCATAAATGTTGAAGAATCTAGGGCTAACAGATTTAATGAGATTCTTCTAGCATGGTAACTACTTGTGAGGTATTTTTATTTTATATTCTTAGCACAATATTCACTTTTTCTTATTAGAGTGTGTCTTATTATATTCATCAAATAGTTATCGAAGCAAAGAGACAAGAACACAAAATGTTTGCATTTCTGCAAAGGCCAAAACCTCTCCCTCTTGGAGAGGAAAACCCACACAAAATTATCCTTATAGAGATTCCAATTGATGAATACCAAGACCATGATGCTTAACTGACTATACCACTTCAAGACCAAGACACAATCCTATTCTCTAAGATCATCATCATTGTTGGACCTTCAAGAAGGACTTCACAATAATGACGAGATCATTGTTGTTGCACCATAGCTTCTCCTTTTATATCATTATCTCACTAAGATCATCTCTACTATGCCATCAATTTTGTTACATATTTGTAGCATGTTGTTGCACTACCACAAAGTTCTTGATTAGAACACCACCGAGACTATGATACAATGATCATCAAGTTTGTGACTGCATTTGTAGTGTATATGTTGAGACACAGTGTGACTGAGATCCTTCATGTATACCGAGACTATGATTGTGTTGAGGCAGTGATTGCTAGGACTGTGAGGAGGTTGAGACACAGAGTGTCCTCCTTCTCATTAGTAAGTCAAGACTCTAACACTACTTCCTATGATCATTGAGGCCGAGATTATATTCCTTAAGATAGCGAGGAGACCGAAAACATTCATCTTGATAGTACCCATTGGAAGAACTGTGGTTACATATTTTGATCACCACTTAAACTTCAAAGACATTTGAGATTTTGTCTCTTCTTGTACCCATCTGAGATTGCAGACTTGTCCAAGATTTTGTATCTCCTACACCCACTATGTCATCCACAGTTTCAGAGGTATGTCCAAAATTCTTGACTGTAATTTTGAACCTTAATGCCTATTTATAGTGGTTCTTCCTTCATAAATAAGCCGCAATGACAGAGTGAAGTGTTTTGTCTCCTTTTGTGAGTCAACTTTTAATTTATATTCATTTGTAGGCTGGCATGACTGTGTTTCACATCGTTTTGTTGGCAGACTTCTTCTTGTGCATATCTTGGAGGATTGTGCTTGCATGGAGGGCTACCTGAAATTTATGTAGACTCGTATATTTTTCTCATGCTCAAGAAGAGATTCTTAAAACATGACATTGATTCTTTGACTTATCCTAAGGCTCTCAATGGGATCCACCACTGAATAAATAAACTTCTTGCTCATGAAACCAATGCAGCAAGGTATAATAATAATTTCATTTTCCTTGTTTACAAAAATCAATGTCATGAAGGCCGAACCTAGTTACACTTTCTTTAACACTCCCTCTTAACTAGGGAGGAATTCATGATGGTACTTGGTTATTCTCAATCTGAATAATTTCTCATAAGAAGAATCAGATTGGTAACCCATCTATATATCATCATAATAACCAACATTGTTTCCCCAATAAGGCCTTGACTGATGTTGGGTCCCTATAATACTAGTGATTACCCCATTACTATTGTAGTTATACCCCTTATTTATAGTGTTGTGCCCCTATTACCCCCATATTGTTATTTCTGTGCCCCATAGAATCCCTCTATTGTTATTTTTGTGGCTTTATATTATTATTGTTAGGTCGGCTGGATTATATTGTGACTCCTTAGACTCCTATATATAGAAAGGAGGTTTTGTCATTTGTATCATCCAAGAATTGTTCATTTATGTAATGTAAAGGAGGTTGTCCCCTCGAAGAGGCTGAATTCTAAGGCATTGATCTTTCTCTTCTATCTTTTCTTGAGCTGGTTTCATAACATTTGGTATCACAGCTTTGGATTCTAGGGTTTCGCTGCTCCAAACAGGTCATCGTGGAATTTTCGCTATAAATTTTTTTCTGTGATGTTTCAGAAGTCGCAAAAAAAACCCATTTGAGAAGAAATTGCGCTGAACCTTGGGTCCAAATTTCAGATATTTTCACTCGACATTTGCGGAGATATGCTCTGAGGAAGTTGGTCTTTTTGCAGACTCCTGAATTACATTCAAAACAGGTGACCTAGGAAAAATCGTCATAACTTTCACTCTGGGGATCGGATTGAAATTTCGTAAGAAGTTACAGAAAGAGGACGGACTGTAGTTTCTTTTATATATTTTTCAGAACCAAAGGTCGAAAATTGTACACGTGGCACTTCATACAAGTTCACTCTTATGAAAAGGTCTATAATCAGGTCATCTTGGGAGATTGTGCATAACTCTTTCTTGGAGAATCCAATTTGGATCAGACTGGTGGCACTAGAAATAGGACACAGAGAGCTACTACAGGTCACAATTTTAGAACTAGATGATTGGAAAGTACAGAGATACATCAGAGGCAATATCAAGCTCCTACAAAGTGAAAAAAGGTGTGTAGATTTTTTTAAATTTTTGCTTAAGCTTGATTTGAAAATTTATTTTGAAGGAATTCAAAGGGCATAGTAGAGCATTATTATCGGTAACTGATGCCCCAAGGAAAGAAAATGCAAACACCTAGTAAGGAACCTGAAAGCTCTAGCATGACTCATGAAGAAGAGGAAGAAATGCAACATGATATATCAAAATTACAAGACCAAGTGCAACAACTGTCCCTTGCACAAAAAGGAACAGAATCTAAGATGGATGGTTTAAAGAAAGGTGTAGAAGCTAAGATGGACTGTTTAAAGAAAGGCGTAGAAGCTAAGATGGATGGCATGGAAGCTAAGGTGAATGGCATGGACACTAAAATTGATGGCATGGATGATAAGATGGAAGAATTGAAGATAAATATGAATAAGTTGCTACAAGAAATGGTCACTAAGGGTGAAAGAGTACTAAAGGAAACTCATGATGAGAACAAAAGAAATGTTAATCATGATTCCATAGACTCTAATGTTGGATCAAAGACTCACCATGTTCCAAAAATCGATATGAGGAAGTTTGATGGCAAGGATCCCGCCACATGGATATTACAGATGGAGCAATTCTTCGATCTCAATAATGTGCAAAACACACAAAAGGTACGTATGGCAACTTTATATTTGGAACCAAATCAGTTTGTATGGTATCAATGGCTTTGTTCTCGTAAACAATTTATCACTTGGGCAATTTTTACGGAAGAATTGATAGCACATTATGAGGATACAAAAAGCAACACTTTTTTTAGCCAATTGATAAGTCTCAAACAAAAGGGTTCAATAATGGAGCACATTGAGGAGTTCCAAAAATTGAACATAAGGGTAAAAGATATTCCAGAGGAGCATAGGATTGATGTGTTCATAGGGTCTTTAAAGGATAATATCCAACATGATGTGCGCCTTTGGGAACCTGATTCATTAGAGAAGGCATTCAGGTTAGCAAGAAAAATGGAAAGCAAAATTATGGCAACTAGGAAGCATACCATTCACAACTATAAAGACGGAAGTGTTGTTGCCCATAGTCTTCCACAACCTACAAGGTTGACACCACAACAATTGGAAGAAAAAAGAGCAAAAGGGCTTTGTTACAATTGTGATAGCAAATACACAAAAGGTCATAAGTGTGCTGAGAAGAAATTATTCTACATAGATTGTGAAGAGGAAGAAGAAAAGGAGCAAGAAAGGTCAAAAGAAGAGGATATATTCCAGGAACAAAGCCTAGATGAAGAACAAATAAATCCGACCATATCTTGTAATGCATTGGCGAGAATTACCACTCCTCAAACCATCAAGATAGAAGGAAAAATCAAGAAGAAAAAGGTAATAGTGTTGATTGATTCAGGAAGCACCCACAATTTTATTCATTGTAGGGTAGCAAAAGAATTGAATTGCTTCCTATATCCAGCACCAGAGTGTCAAGTGATGATTGCAAATGGAGGAACAATAAATTGTTCTGGAAAGTGCCATAATATCAAGCTATCCATGGGAGAATATGTATTGACTAGCCCAATGCTTTCCATTCCAATGGGAGGTGCTGATGTTGTACTAGGAGTCCAATGGCTACAATCCTTGGGTACAATAGCTTTTAATTTTCAAGAACTTTTCATGAAATTTTCTGTGGAAGGAAAGGAAGTTGAATTAAGGGGTATTGCAGGGAAACCAGGAAAGATAATCAGCTCTAATGGCATGACAAAGCTTCTAAAAAAGGAGCAAAGAGGTGTAATTGCACAATTATGTTCGCTAGATGTTTCCACATTGGAATCATCTATTTCTCCAGATCTCCAAAAAGTCCTGGACAATCATTCCAAGGTATTTGAGACTCCCAAAGGTCTCCCACCTATGCGTGATCATGATCATGCTATTCATCTGATTCCAGGAAGTGTTCCTCCAAACATCAGGCCGTACAGATATCCATATGTCCAAAAAAGTGAAATTGAACGTATGGTTGCAGAAATGCTAGAGGCTGGTATAATTCAACCGAGTCAAAGTTTTTTCTCAGCTCCAGTAGTATTGGTGCACAAGAAGGATGGATCATGGCGCATGTGTCCAGATTATAGGGAGCTCAACAAGCTCACTATTAAAGATAAGTTCCCCATTCCTGTCATTGATGAATTACTGGATGAATTGCATGGATCAATTTACTTCACCAAGTTGGATCTTCGTTTGGGATATCATCAAATCAGAATGAAGATTGAAGACATTCCAAAAACGGCATTTAGAACTCATGAGGGTCATTATGAATTTTTGGTCATGCCTTTTGGCCTTACCAATGCACCTTCAACATTTCAAGGTTTGATGAATTCAATTTTCAAACCATTCCTTAGAAAATTTGTGTTAGTATTTTTTGATGATATACTAATCTACAGCAAGTCTTGGAAGGATCATGTTGAACATGTTGACAAGGTGCTACAACTATTGGAGGAGAAACAATTATATGCAAAAAGATCCAAATGCTTCTTTGGAGTCAAGGAGGTGGAATATTTGGGTCATATTGTATCTCATGGAGTTAAGGTAGACCCTAGCAAATTAAAGCCATTAAGGAATGGAAAATCCCCACATCCATAAAGCATCTGCGAGGATTTCTTGGGTTGACAGGGTATTATCGCAAGTTTGTTAAGAATTATGGGAGAATAGCAGCACCTCTAACAACATTATTGAAGAAAGATTCATTTTCATGGACTCCGGAAGCAACAAAGGCCTTTAAACATCTTAAAGAGGCAATGTGCCAAGCACCGGTCTTAGCTACACCAGACTTCACAAAAACCTTTATTGTGGAATGTGATGCTTCAGGAAATGGAATTGGTGCTGTTCTAATGCAAGATGAAAGACCCATTGCTTTTGAAAGTCGTCCAATCAAGGGAAAGTTTTTAAGCAAAGCTATTTATGAGAAGGAAATGTTGGCAATACTCCATGCACTTAAGAAATGGCGACCCTACCTAATGGGAAGACACTTCAAGGTAAAAACGGATCATGATAGCCTTAAATACTTTTTAGAACAAAGATTATCCTCTGAAGAGCAACAAAAGTGGGTCACAAAGATGTTGGGTTATGACTTTGAAATCATCTACAAAAAAGGGAAGCAAAATGTGGTGGCAGATGCACTCTCAAGAAAGGATGAGGATATGGAAGCATTGTTGTGTGCCATTTCTATTATCCAACCAGATTGGATAAACGAAGCAAAGGAGGAATGGAAGAATGACGAAGAAGTGTGGGCACTTATTCGAAAGCTACAACAAGATTCCAGTACTTCTGATACATTTAGCTGGAAAAATGATTCGTTATGGTACAAAGATCGCTTATACCTCTGTAAGAATTCCCAGCTAAAACAAAAGATTCTTATGGAATTGCACACTTCTCCCTTAGGAGGGCACTCAGGATTTTTAAAAACTTACCACAGGGTTAAGAAGGAATTTTTTTGGGATGGCCTTAAATCAGATATTCAAAAGTTTGTGGCGGAATGTTTGGTTTGCCAACAAAATAAAGTTGAAACAATTAAGACACCGGGTCTATTACAACCTTTATCCATTCCAAGCCAACGTTGGGAGGAGGTTTCAATGGATTTTATCACAGGTTTACCCAAGTCTGAGGGAAAGAGTGTCATCATGGTGGTAGTTGACAGACTTACCAAGTATGCACACTTTTGTGCATTATCACATCCATTTAAAGCCAGTACAGTTTCTACTGCATTTATGGAAACAGTTCAAAAGCTACATGGAAACCCAAAGATTATTGTAAGTGACAGAGATCCCATTTTCACTGGAAATTTTTGGACAGAATTATTTTCTTGTCTTGGTACTCAGTTAGCTCATAGCTCATCTTATCATCCTCAATCTGATGGGCAAACTGAGATAGTAAACAAATGTTTGGAAGGATATCTTCGTTGCTTTGTATCTGATAAACAGACACAATGGGTCAAATGGTTGCCTCTGGCTGAATGGTGGTATAACACTTCCTTCCATACAGCAACAAAAATGACCCCATTTATGGCACTTTATGGGTACCAACCACCATCAATCACATCATATTTAAGAGAAAATTCTAAGGTTCAGGCAGTGGAACATCACATCGAACATCAACAACAAGTCCTCCAACTCTTAAAGGATAACCTCGTGTTGGCACAAAATAGAATGAAACAACAGGCAGATCAACATCGCAGTGAAAGAAGTTTTGATGTAGGTGATTGGGTATTCCTACGGCTACAACCATATAAGCAAATGTCCCTAAAGCAAGCTAAGAAGGATAATAAATTATCACCAAAGTATTATGGTCCGTACAAGGTGTTGGAAAAGATTGGTACTATGGCATACAAATTGGAGCTTCCTGCAGCTTCTCGATTGCACCCAGTTTTCCATGTTTCATGTTTAAAGAAGGTTATAGGTGACAAGCTCCCAGTTCAAACAATATTGCCAGAACTTGACGAGGAAGGAAAAATTATATTGGAACCGGAAGCAGTCACAGAAACAAAAACTCGACAGCTACGAAATCGATCAATTTCAGAGTATCTTATCAAGTGGAAGAACTTATCCGCTGAAGATTCCACATGGGAGGATGAGAATTTTATGCAGAAGTATCCAGAACTGCTCAAGCGTTGAGGACAACACTTTTTTGAAGGAGAGGGGCATGTTGGGTCCCTATAATACTAGTGATTACCCCATTACTATTGTAGTTATACCCCTTATTTATATTGTTGTGCCCCTATTACCCCCACATTGTTATTTCTGTGCCCCATAGAATCCCTCTATTGTTATTTTTGTGGCTTTATATTATTATTGTTAGGTCGGCTGGATTATATTGTGACTCCTTAGACTCCTATATATAGAAAGGAGGTTTTTTCATTTGTATCATCCAAGAATTGTTCATTTATGTAATGTAAAGGAGGTTGCCCCCTCGAAGAGGCTGAATTCTAAGGCGTTGATCTTTCTCTTCTATCTTTTCTTGAGCTGGTTTCATAACAACTGACATCTCTATCTCTCAGAAGATCAGAGCACAATTTTGGTGAGACAAATGACTATAGACACCTTCATCATTGTTTCTCAAGGTACATACCCACCCAAGTGTTCACTGAGTATGCCCTTCTAGGAATATTCTTTTCTTGCGTTCCTAGCCCTCAAAGAATATCAGTCTGCTTGCCTACTCTTGTCTTGGATTCCCTACACATCCTCAAAGAGCATCGGATGCCATATGATTACCCAATCCTCCATTATTTCTTCCAAAGTGAAGAAAAGAATGTTGTTTCTATCTCTCCCTCTCAACTGGGGAAGATATGCCCAAGTTTCCTCTGACCAAAAACTTTCCCAAGCTCCATTTTAATTAGGAACTTGTTAGAGCTCCCTTTTAGCTAGGGACTCTTCTATACAATTAGCAACTTCTTCTTCATGGGTCCTTCAGTTGCTTGATCAAATTCTCTCCTTGATGTCATGAAATACTATTGAACTCCTTCCTTGTAGGGCAACAACCATCGATCACTTTTCTCCTTATTTTTTCATGTCATTCCTTTGTTCATGGAAAGTGGTCACTTCATATCTGGAACCTTTGTCATATGGCTACTTCTTTATCATGATTTTTCTATACTCCACATGAATTGTTGTACTTGTATTTACAACTCTTGTCTAAGTATCCATGCATGAACTTATCAAGATATTATTCAAGAAATCAAAACATATCTTTAAATCAAATCATACCTTACTAGATGGCTCTTCATCATGACATCTTTTTGTAGGTAGCAACATCCTTCATACATGTTGACACATTTCCCAAAGATATCTATTGTCAAGGGTCTTCGTCTTTTCCATCAAAGTCTTCATATCTTTCTGATAGATTTCCTCATCAAGTCTTCTTTGTATTTTGGATGTTGATTACCTTCATCAAGGTTTCTTATCTCATGATCTCTTCCTTCTCCACACATTCCATTCCTAGGTTCTTTTAATCAGAGTTTCTTAGTTGTAGTCATATTATGTTGATTTCATCTAGTGTGTCTTATTCCTTCCTGCATTATTTCAAAGGAGGAGATCATTTTTCTCTTGATCATGCTTCTCAAGATAGAAGTAATGATCTATGTTACTTGCAACCATATGACATGAAATTATAATTTTAAACACAAGAATACATACCTCATTTTACCTTTAGGTCATCAAGGCTTCTTCCTGCAACTTCCTTGATTGAAAGATCTCCAATCCCTTGATTTGCTTCTTTTCTTATGTGACCATAACATCATCAATGAATTCCACAAGTTGGAGTTCTTGATGAAAAACTTACTTCGCTTCTAGATTAGTGAACGCTTCAATGATGATTCTATCAGAGAACCTTAAGGATCTTTGTATATCCTCATCTAGAAAATGTTTCCTTTTTTACTTGTTGTATGATGATCCTTGTCTTGGATGGCCTCTTCCTTTCCTACAATGTCCACTGAGATTCTCAAGAG
This sequence comes from Pinus tabuliformis, assembly GCA_031772625.1. Lineage (NCBI taxonomy): Eukaryota > Viridiplantae > Streptophyta > Pinopsida > Pinales > Pinaceae > Pinus > Pinus tabuliformis. Next base: position 195,774,700 of record CM062807.1, on the reverse strand, counting down.
CTATATCCTACATGTTTATCTACCATGGATTTTTTCCTTCCTAATTCCCATGGTGATCTCATGAGCTCTTGTTTCTAATGCTTTCATGAAGCCATGATGCATCTTATTATCTTGGTGATATATATAACTGTTGTGAAACCAGTTCACAAGAAGATAGAAAATATAGACCAATGCCTTAGAAATCAGCCTCTTCGAGCAGGAAACATCCTTTACATTACACAAATGAACAATTATTGGATGATACAAATGACTAAACCTCCTTTCTATATATAGGAGTCTAAGGGTTCACAATATAATCAAAGTTGACATAAAAATAATAATATAAGGGCACAAAAATAACAATAGTGGGCTTCTATGGGGCACACTAATAACAATGTGGGGACAACAGGGGCACAAAAATAACAATAAGGGCTACAATGACAATAGTAATGAGGGAATCACTAGTATTATAGTGACCTAACATGCCCCTCTTATTCAAAAAATCGTTGTCCTCAACGCTTGAGCAGTTCTGGATGCTTCTGTATAAAATTCTCATCCTCCCATGTGGAATATTTAGTGGATAAGTTCTTCCACTTGATGAGATACTTCGAAATTGATCGATTCCATAGATGGCAAGTTCTTATTTTTGTGACTGCTTCATGTTCCAATATGATTTTTCCTTCCTCGTCAAGTTCTAGGAATATTGTTTGAACTGGGAGCTTGTCACCTATAATCTTCTTTAAACATGAAACATGGAAAACTAGGTGCACTCGAGAAGTTGCAGGAAGCTCCAATTTGTATGCCATAGTACCAATCTTTTGCAACACCTTGTATGAACCATAATACTTTGGTGATAATTTATTATCCTTCTTATCTTACTTAAGCGACATCTTTTATATGGTTGTAGATGTAGGAATACCCAGTCACCTACATCAAAACTTCTTTCGTTGCGATGTTGATTTGCCTGTTGTTTCATTCTATTATGCACCAAAGTGAGGTTATCCTTTAAGAGTTGGAGAACTTGTTGTTGATGCTCGATGTGGTCTTCCACTACATGAACCTTATAATTTTCTCTTAAATATAATGTGATGGATGGTGGATGATATCCATAAAGTGCCATAAATGGTGTCATTTTTGCTACAGTATGGAAGTGTTATACCACAATTCAATGAGAGGCAACCATTTGACCCATTGTGTATTTTTATCAAAGACAAAGCAACGAAGATATACTTCCAAACATTTGTTTACTATTTCATTTTTCCCATCATATTAAGGATGATAAGATCAACTATGAGCTAACTGAGTACCAAGACAAGAAAATAATTTTGTCCAAAAATTTCCAGTGAAAATAGGATCTTTGTCGCTTACAGTAATTTTTGGGTTTCCATGTAACTTTTGAATTGTTTCCAGAAATGCAGTAGAAACTTTACTAGATTTAAATGGATGAGATAATGCTCAAAAGTGTGCATACTTGGTAAGTCTATCAACTTCCACAATGATGACACTCTTTCCTTTGTACATGGGTAAACCTATGACAAAATCCATTGAAACCTCCTCCCAACGTTGGCTTGGAATGGATAAAGGTTGTAATAGACCCAGGGTCTTAATTGTTTCAACTTTATTTTGTTGGCAAACCGAACATTCATCCACAAAATTTTGAATATTTGATTTAAGGTCATCCCAAAAGAATTCCTTCTTAACCCTATGGTAAGTTTTTAAAAATCGTGAGTGCCCTCCTAAAGGAGAAGTGTGCAATTCCATAAGAATCTTTTTTTTGAGTTGGGAATTCTTACATAGGTATAAGCAATCTTTGTACCATAACGAATCATTTTTCCAGCTAAATGTATCAGATGTACTGGGATATTGCTGTATCTTTTGAATGAGTGCCCACACTTCTTCATCATTATTCCATTCATCCCTTGCTTCATTTATCCAATCTGGTTGGATAATAGAAATGGCGCAAAACAATGCTTCCACATCCTCATCATTTCTTGAGAGTGCATATGCCACAACATTTTGCTTCCCTTTTTTGTAGATGATTTCAAAGTCATAACCCAACATCTTTGCGACCCATTTTTGTTGCTCTTCTAAAGATAATATTTGTTCTAAAAAGTATTTAAGACTATCATGATTTAATTTTACCTTGAAATGTCTTCCGATTAGGTAGGGTCATCATTTCTTCAGTGCATGTAGTATTGCAAAAATTTCCTTCTCATAAATAGTTTTGTGTAAATACTTTCCTTTGATTGGAAAACTTTTGAAAGCAATGGGTCTTTCTTCTTGCATTAAAATAGCACCAATTCCATTTCCTGAGGCATCACATTCCACAATAAAGGTTTTTGTGAAGTCCGGCATAGCCAAGACCAGTGCTTGGCTCATTACCTCTTTATGATGTTCAAAGGCTTTTGTTTCTTCTGAAGTCCATGAAAAGGCATCTTTCTTCAATAATGTTCTTAGTGGTTCTGCTATTCTACCATAATTCTTAACAAACTTGCGATAATACCCTACCAACTAGAGAAATCCTCGCAGATACTTTATGGATGTGGGGATTTTCCATTCCTTAATAGCTTTAATTTTGATAGGGTCTACCTTAACACTTTCATGAGATACAATATGACCCATATATTCCACCTATTGTACTCCAAAGAAAATTTTGGAGCCCTTTTCATATAATTGTTTCTCCTCCAATAGTTTGAGCACCCTGACAACATGTTGAACATGATCCTTCCAAGACTTGTTGTAGATTAATATATCATCAAAAAATACTAACACAAATTTTCTAAGGAAGGGTTTGAAAATGGAATTCATCAAACCTTGAAATGTAGAAGGTGCATTGGTAAGGCCAAAAGGCATGAACTAAAATTCATAATGACCCTCATGAGTTCTAAATGTTGTTTTCAGAATGTCTTTAGTTTTCATTCTAATTTGATGATATCCTAAACGAAGATCCAAATTGGTGAAGTAAATTGATCCATGCAATTCATCCAATAATTCATCAATGACAGGAATGGGAAATTTATCTTTAATAGTGAGCTTATTGAGCTCCCTATAATCCGAACACATGCGCCATGATCCATCCTTCTTGTGCACCAATACTACTGGAGCAGAGAAAGAACTTTGACTAGGTTGAATTATATCAACCTCTATCATTTCTACAACCATACATTCAATTTCACTCTTTTGGGCATAGGGATATTTGTAAGGCCTAATTTTTGGAGGAAAACTTCCTAGAATCAAATGAATCGCATGATCATGATCACGAATAGGTGGTAGGCCTTTGGGAGTCTCAAATACCTTGGAATGATTGTCCAAGAATTTTTGGAGATATGGAGAAATAGATGATTTCGATGTGGGAACCTCTAGCGAACATAATTGTGCAATTACACCTCATTTTTCTTTCTTTAGAATCTTTGTCTTTTTGTTAGAGATGGTTGTATTTCCCGATTTCCCTACAACACCCCTTAATTCAAATTCCTTTCCTTCCTAACAAAATTTCATGAAAATTTCTTGAAAATTAAAAGCTATTGTAACCAAGGATTGTAGCTATTGGAATCCTAGTACAACATCAGCAACACCCATTCAAATGGAAAGCATTGGGATATTCAATACATATTCTCCCATGGATAGCTTGATATCATGGCACTTTCCAGAGCAATTTATGGTTCCTCCACTTGCAACCATCACTTGACACACTGGTGCTGGATATAGGAAGCAATTCAATTCCTTGGCTATCTCAATGAATAAAATTATCGGTGCTGCCCGAATCAATCAACACTATTACCTTTTTCTTTTTGATAGTTTGAGGAGTGGTAATTCCATCCAATGCATTACAAGATATGGTCGAATTCATCTCTTCTTTCTCTAGGGATTTTTTCTAGTGTATATCCTCTTATTTTGATGTTTCTTGTCCTTTTTCTTCCTCCTCTTCATAATCTATGTAAAATAATTTATTCCCAGCACACTTATGACCTTTAGTGTATTTGCTACCACAACTGTAACAAAGCCCTTTTGCTCTTTTTTCTTCCAATTGTTGTGGTGTCAACCTTGTAGGTTGTGGAAGGCTAGGGGCAACACCACTTCCATCTTTATATTTGTGAATGGTAGGCTTCTTAGTTTCCATAATTTTGCTTTCCATTTTTCTTGCCAACCCGAATCCCTTCTCCAATGAATCAGGTTCCCAAAGGCGAACCTAGTGTTGGATGTTATCCTTTAATGTCCCTATGAACACATCAATCCTATCCTCCTATGGAATATCTTTTACCCTTATATTCAATTTTTAAAAGACCTCAATGTGCTCCATTATCGAACCCTTTTGTTTGAGATTTAGCAATTGGCTAAAAAAGGTGTTGCTTTTTGTATCCTCATAATGTGCTATCATTTCTTCCGTAAAATTTTCCCAAGTGACAATTTGTTTACGAGACCAAAGCCATCGATACCATACAAACTGGTTTGGTTCCAAATATAAATTTGCAATCTGTACCTTTTGTGTGTTTTGTACATTATGGAGATTGAAATATTGCTCCATCTGTAGTATCCATGTTATGGGATCCTTGCCATCAAACTTCTTCATATTGATCTTTGGAACATGGTGGGTCTTCAATCCAACATTAGAGTCTATGAAATCATGATTAGCATTTCTTTTGTTCTCATCATGAGTTTCCTTTACTACCCTTTCACCATTAATAAACATTTCATGTAACAACGTTGTCAAATATGTCTTCAAAACTTCCATTTTTCCTTCATCTTAGCTTCCACAGCATTCATCTTAGCTTCCACGCCTTTCTTTAAACCATCCATCTTAGCTTCCACGTCATTCATCTTAGCTTCCATGCATTTCTTTAAACCATCCATCTTATCTTCCACGCCTTTCTTTAAATCATCCATCTTAGCTTCTGTTACATTTTGTGAGAGTGAATTTTGTTGCACTTGGTCTCGTAATTTTGATATATCAAGTTGCATTTCTTCCTCTTCTTCATGAGTCGTGAGAGATTTCGGGTTTCTTACTAGGTGTTTCCATTTTCTTTCATGGAGGCATAAATTAATAATAATTATGCTTCACTATTCCCTTTGAATTCTTTCAAACTAATTTTTCAAACCAAACTTATGCAAAATTAAAAAAAAAAAAACTACACACCTTTTTTCACTTTGTAGGAGCTCGATATTGAATCTGATGTAACTCTGAAATTTTGGATCTCCAAGCTCTGAAATTTCAAACTATGGTAGCCCTCTGAGTCCACTTTTCGACGCCACAAATCTGATCAAAATCTAATTCTCCAAGAAAGAGTTATGCCCAATCTCCCAAGATGACCTGATTATACACTTTTCAGTAGAGCAAACTTGTATGAAGTGCCACGTGTCAGTGTTTCAACCTTCAGACCTAAAACTAATGCAAAAAAAACTACAATCTGTCCTCTTTCTTTAAATTCTTATGAAATTTCAATATGATACTCAAAGAGAAAGTTATGATGATTTTCCCAAGGTCACATATTTGGGATGTAATTCGGGAGCGTACAAAAACCCTAACTTCCTTAGATCATATCTCCCAAAATATAGGGAGACAAGATCTGAAATTTGGACCCAAGGATCATGGTGATTTCAGATCAAATGGGTTATTTTTTATTTTCTGAAACGTCAAAAAAAAAATTATAGCGAAAATTTCACAATGGCCTGTTTGGAGCAGCGAAACCATAGAATCGAAAGCTCTGATACCAAATTTTATGAAACTAGTTCACAAGAAGATAGAAAAGGTAGATCAACACCTTCAAAATCAGCGTCTTCGAGGGGGGACCTCATTTACATTACAAAAATGTACAATTCTTGGATGATACAAATGACTAAACCTCCTTTCTATATATAGGAGTCTAAGGGGTCACAATATAATCAAAGCCGGCATAACAATAATAATATAAGGGCACAATAATAACAATAGTGAGCTTCTATGGGGCACACTAATAAAAATGTGGGGCTAACAGGGGCACAATAATAACAATAAGGGCTACAATGAAAATAGTAATGAGGGAATCACTAGTATTATAGGGACCTAACTATAACACAATATTTAGGAGCTTATGATGGGACCCTTTTGTGAGGGACACCATCTTACTCATAGTATAGATTTGTTACTCCCTCTTTTCTTGGCCCCTTTCTTCAACTTCCTTTATCTTTCCAGTGATATGAGCTTCTTTTTATAAACTTTCCATAACATTGAATTTTAGCTATCATATTATGTCTTGATTGAACACCAAACTTTCCTTTCCTTTCTGCACATGTTTTAGTCCTTTAACCTTCAATACTTTGGCCATCAACTTGTCTTTCTCTATTTTTCATAGAGACCATAACTTGTCAAGTTAGGTAACTTTCTTATCCCATGGATATGTGTTACCTTGTTTATCTGTTAGTGAATTATAGATCAACTATGGTTATCTTCCTTCCTAGATCTTGTATATGGGACCTTATGAAGATATCCTACATCCTTTGATACCTTTTACTTTCATGTAAATCAAATTTCATGTGATCTTGTTTTTTCTAACTTCAGAGAATTAGTTTATCATATACATCTCTTTGATGTCTCCAATGTTTCTAAATGAGGGGATATTTCATAACTATCCATTTCCATTAATTCAGAGGAGACATTTTGATATGTTCAATGACTTCATCTACTTAGAGAAATATGTATATCCTCCTTCTTTATGCAAGGAATCTTGATGACCCATCCAAAATATAGTTTTCCTTGAAATCATGAAGTCATTTAGCTAAACTTGATTATAGAATGAAAAGATAATTACTTGTCATGTGAAGATGAAATCTTCACCTTGATTTCTTTGATGATGGTTGAAGAAGATATATGATGGCTTCTTCTTGGATGATCTTCTTTCAAATGGGAAAGCCTTTTCTTAATATAAAAATGTTGCTCCTTTTGATAGGGATGATTTGTTGCTTCCTTGGACGATCTTCTTCTCGAATAAGGAGATGACCCTTTCTTGATTATAACCTTGAAGATGACAATTCCTTCTAGCCTTCAATATGTTTTCCCTTCTTTTGTAGGGTAGATCTGGACTGCTTCAATCTTTTCCAAGATGATAATATCTTCATCTTGAGGTCCTTTGAGTTTCATAGCTTTGTAGATATCTTGAGGAGAGTCTTGGTGGTCTTTTGATGATGGTGATGTGGAAACACAAGTTTTTGATGTGGAGTTACCTTGTTGTTGTAGACTTGATCCTTTAATCTTGACAAAACCCTTAAAATTCTTTTGATGCCCTTCTTAAAGACTGATCCTTGTATATCTCTTTTGTTTCCCTTCCTTTTACTTCAACACCTTAGCTCTGATACTATGTTGAAGAATCTAGGTCTAATGGAGTTAAAGGGATTATTCTAGCATGATAAATACTTGGGGGTATTTTTAATTTATCTTCTTAGCACAATATTCGCTTGTTCTTATTAGAGTGTGTCTTCTTATATTCATCAAATAGTTATCAAAACAAAGCAACAATAACACAAAAAGTTGACCTTTCTACTAGGGTCAAAACCTCTCCCTCTTGTAGAAGAAAACCCACACAAAATTCTTCTTATAGAGATTACAATTGGTGAATACCAATACCATGACCCTTGACTGATTATACCACTCCAATACCAAGACACCAATCCTCTTCTCTGAGATCATCATCATTGTTGGACCTTCATGAAGGACTTCACCATAATGATGAGATCATTGTTGCTACATCATAGCTACTCCTTTTATATCATTATCTCACTGAGATCATCTCTACTATGCCACCAATGATGTTACATCTTTGTAGCACCTTGATTCACTACCAGTGAGACTATGAGACAGTGATCATCAAGTTTGTGACTGCATTTGTAGTGTATATGCTAAGCCAAAGTGTGACCGAGATCCTTCATGTATACTGAGAATATGATTGTGTTAAGGCAATGAGTGATAGGATTGTAAGGAGGCCCAGACAAAGAGTGTCCTCCTTCTCATAATTAATTCAAGACTGTAACGTTGATTTCTATGATCACTGAGGCCGATATTATATTCCTTAAGACAGTGAGCAGACCGAGAACATTCATCTTGACAATACCCATTCGAAGAACTGTGATTACTTACTGTAATCACCATTGAAACTTCAGAGGCATCTGAGACTCTGTCTCTTCCTATACCCATCCGAGATAGTAGACTTGTTCAAGATTCTATGTCTCCTACACCCACTTTGTCATCCACGGTTTCAGAGGTATGTCTAAAATTCTTGACTGTAATTTTGAACCTTAACACCTATTTATAGTGGTTTTGCCTTCATAAATAAGCTGACATGATAGAGTGAAGTGTTGTGTCTCCTTTTGTGAGCCCACTTGTCATTTATATTTTTTTTTAGGTTGACATGGCTTTGTTTCACATCGTTTTGCTGGTAGACTTCTTCTTGTGCATATCTTGGAGGATTGTGCTTATCTTGGAGAGATACTTGACATTTCTATAGACTCATATATTTTTCTCATGCTCAAGAAGAGCTTCTTAATACATGACATTGAATATTTGATTTTTCCTAAGGCTCTCAATGGGAGCCACTACTAAATAAATAAACTTCTTGCTCATGAAACCCATGTAGCAAGGTATAATAATAATTTCATTTTCCTTGTTTACAATAACCAATGTCATGAAGACCGAACCTAGTTACACTTTCTTCAACAATATCTTCTTACAAGCTTTTTTAAAGAGTGATGGGAATTTTTTGACTTCGTTGAATGGGGAAAATTGTTGATAGTAGTCAAAATACTTGTCCATATAGGTGTTTAATTATGTAGAAATGGAAATGGTTATATGGTAGGAAACGAACAAAGTTCGTCTCCTCAGAGGAATGCTCTGATACCAATGTAACGAACAAAGTTCGTATACGTAGTAGAGTAATATTCAAAAGACTTGGAAAATGTAAACATCCATATTAGTACAATTAATTGTATATTGAATATTATATAAAAGAGTTGATGAGATGGTTAGAAATGAGCGTGAGGGCCTGCTTATATACCCTAGGCAGTGCCCCTTCACTAACAGACATGTCCTTAGAACATGTCTCTTCAATACTAACTATTAGTTAGTTAATCATTAATTATTATTATTATTATTATTATTTACATTATTTTTATAATTTTTATATAGTTTTTATTCATAACATTTCCTTCCTCTTCAAAAATATTTGTCCTCAAAGCTTACTAATGAAAGGGATTTATCTATTTTCCTGTTTTGAATATTTTCACATATTTAAAATTTCATCTTCATTGGTACAAGACGATATGATGCTTTGAGTGATAAACAAAATTGTCAGACTGAGAATGGATTAGACCATCCTAGATTAACTTTCTGTGGAATATTTTGATCACTAGAAATTTGTAATGAATTGTTATCATAGGAATCGATTCTACAAACCTGAGTATTCCTTGGAACTTAAATATGTTGTTTCCATTCTAAATGGTTCAAATATGTAAACTGACTTAGTTTTCTTTTCTTATGGTTTGGATGTCGATAAGGATTTTTTTTGGTTGGATTTCCCCTTATCTTATGTGTGGCAGTTTTCTGATTCACTTGAAATATTGATGTTTTTGAGTTGGCTATAGAATCATCACTTGGAATTTTCATTATTTGAATTGCAACATCTGAATTGGTTTTAACTTATATAGGTTTCTCTTATTTTTTAGTTGTGATATTGACTGGGTCGAAGTTCGTATTTTTTTCTTCAACATGGATTGAAGATTTCGACACTTCGTCCATGATAAATTCTTCTAATTTGTTGTTCAATGATTTCTTATCATTTTAAGTTTCTTAATTTGAGTTAGTAGAATTTGATTATGATTTTGGAGACGTAAGAGTTCCTCATTTTTTGATTCAACTTTATTTTGGCATTCAAGCTTCTCATCTTTTAAACACTTGACTTGTTATAATAATTTTTTGTTAAGGTCCTTCAAGCGTAAATTTTCTTCTTCTTTCTCTGGTAGGTTTTCATTGAATTTCTTGTCAAAGCTTTATTTTTCGTGTTTTAACTTGTGCTTTTTAGTTTTACATTTTTTTACTTATGTGAGTATTTTTTGGATATGATATTTTAAATGAGAATTCTCTTTGTTTTTATTGTCTATTACCTCCTCAAGATCTTTTTTCTTCTCTAGTATTGTGTTTTGATTCTTTTGAGGTACTAATTTCGTAATATATTTAAAGTCTTCTGATGATAAAATTTTCGATTTTGACTTCATTATCATGTCTCAAAATGTGACCATCTTTCCCTTATAATAAAACATCAAAACACAATTTTCTATGTTTAATATGAATGCACCTAATTCTCTAAACAAAGGTAGACCAAGAATTATGTCAACCTCTATGTCATACATTTTTACAACACAAAATTGGGGTATGTAGTCATAATGATCTACTGTTATTTATAAATCATTAAATTCATATTTTTTTCCAAAAAAATCTATTGTTCCGCCTACATTGGCATATGAAATCAAGAGTGGATTCACTAGATTAATATTTATGTAATTTTGGTCGTTTCGTGTACTAATATTGATATTAACTTTTTCCCCTTGGATAGTCCCTCTTAATGTAATTAACCTGTGATGTATAATTAAAATATCCTTATAGGAAAATCATCCTTCTTTTATTTCCAAATTAGACTCCATTTTTTTTAGATGACCTTATGGTTAAGGGTAACCCTTTTTTTATAATAATTTTTTTTATAATTATATCTTTTAAAAAGAATCCTTAAATACTCTTTAATATATATGTATATTTCTTTTTTTTCCAATTTTTAGTTATAGTTTATGGATTATTTTTTATAATCCTTGTTTTTTTTCTTAATCAATATTTTCCCTTTTCTTTTTATAATTACCTTGGGAGAATTTACATTATATCATTTTTATAAATTATGTTTTATGATGGCATATGATCTCTTTTTTGTCTATTGAGATGACGATTTGATGCAAATAAGGTTTTGATGCTTAGATGAAATCAATTGGTATTATCATATGAGGTAATGAGGAATGGTGGACCTAACCTTTGGGTGAGGTAACGAACGCTCGACTGTTAAGGAGAGGGCTCGACCGTAAGGGAGAGGAATTTCTTGCTTGACGGTTTTGTCCATAAATTATGACTTCCATTGACCCATTGACCATTTTTATGATTCAATATTGACTACACCAACAGTGGACGGATCTTTCTGGCTATTCCCATGTGATGGTACAACAATTATACAGTGGTCATGATATTTTTTTTATTGCAGAGGTTGTGTTTTTACATAGTCAAAACAGGGATTTGCAATGAGGGATGGCAGCTGTAGCAGTTTCCACATACCTCAATAGTCGGGGAATGGGGAGAATGGATGAGGGACCCAACAACGATGGACAGGTAAGGTTTTTTTTGTTTTCTATTTTTTTATATTTTTTAAAATTATTTTTTACTTTTATGTAACAAACAAAGTTTATTATAGTAGATTAAACACTCCAAAAGAATTGGAATACATAGATCTCTATTGAAAATACAAGAATATATATCGAAAATGTATGAATGAGAATGATGTTACAAATGAGAGTGAGGGTCTGCTTTTATACCCTAGGAAGGTGTCCCTTTATGAACAGTCATGTCCTCTAGGGACATACCTCTTCATTAACTAATTAATAATTAATCATTATTTATGGTGTCTTATTATTATTTATATTTATATTATGTATATCAATATTTTATTCATAACATTTCCTTCCTCCTAAAAGCTTGCTGATGAAAAGGCTTGATATCTTTTTCTGTTTTGAATTTCTTATCATCTCGGAACTATCATATTTGTTGATACAAGTTGATATGATCCTCTACGCAATAAACAAAATTGTCACACCAAGAAGGGATCAGACCATCCTAAGTTAATCTTCTGTAGAATTTTGCGGGGGCTGGAAAACTATGATGAATTGTTATCACATGAGTGGATTGTACAAACTTCAACATTCCTTAGAACATAAGTTTTATGTTCTGAGTGATATTGATATGCAAGTTGATTGAAAAGTATGCTCTTGTGATTCAGATGTTGATAAGGATTTCTTTTGTTTTGACTTTCCCTTATCAGGTGTGCGGAAATTTCCTTATTTACTTTTGGTACTGTTGTTGCTGAATTGGATATGAAATCTTCACCTAGAATTTCCATCGTCTGAACTGCAACACCTGAATATGTTTTTCTTTCAACTGGTTTTTCATTTTCTTGAGTTGTGATATTGATTGGATTGATGTTCATATCTTCAACATCGACTGAAGAATTTCAAACTTCTTTCATGATCAATTCTTTTAATTTGTTTTTCAATGATTTCTTATCATTTTTAAGTTTCTTAATTTGAGTAGACTCTGATTATGATTTTTGAGACATAAGAGTTCCTCATTCTTAGTCTACTTTACCTTGGAATTCAAACTTATCATATTTTAAACACTTAATTTGTTCTAATAACCTTTGATTCAAGTTTTTTAAGCATAAATTTTCTTCTTTATTCTCTAATAGAATCTTGTTGAAATTCATCTTGACACATTCCTTTTCTTCTTCTAAATTTTTCTTTCTTTTGTTGGACTTCTTGAGCTTCACATGTTATTTTTCGCTATGGTCCCTTAGACACAAAATTTCATCATCCTTTTCTATTAATTTTTGTTCCAATTTTTCAAGTTTTTCCTCTCGTTCAATCATTTGCATAAGTACATCATCTTGGAATTCTTCCACATTAAATAATTTTCCATATGTTAGACAACTTAATTTGCAATTTTTATGAATCCATGGATATTCAATGTATGTTATACAAAACAGATGTTTAGTTGAAAATAATGATTTTTGTGTGGAACTCATATTTTGTGATTTTCTTTAATTTCTTTCTCAAATAACTTTTATAATAATTTTTTTTAATTAAATAATTATAAAACTATATAGTTATAAACTATGTAATATAATTATAAACTATATAATTAATTTATATATATATTTTATATATGAGTTTGTATAAAACATGCATATATATTAATGGTAAGTTACAGGTGGAAGGAGAGTTAAATCGATGGCTCATAGATTCCATCGACTGCGACAGAGGATTAATGGATTGGTCAAATAGTGTTGGCGAGGGAAAATTGTACTAACTAGTGAAAGGTGTGGATGGTTGATTTGGTAGTTGTTTGGAATTTGGAATAAGTTGATCAGGTGTTCATGTCCTAAGTGTTGTAAAATGCTCAAAATTTAAAGTGCTTAGAACTGGTTCAAAGTTGAATGAATGGAAATTTCTCGTCTTCCCGATTCCGGTGCTGCAAACGGTTCGAAAAACGGTCGCCGTATGAGGAAGTTATGGCAAAAAGAAGAATTTGTCCATAACATTAGAAATTTTAATTTTTCAAAAAAAAATTAAAAAAGGAATATCCCGCGGGGCACGAAATCCGAGGCAACCACCAAAAATTAAATGTAACTGCAGTTAAGTTGGCGGAATTTTGGCAGGAGCGCCAAATTTGGCGGACCCGCCATAATTGGCAGAGCTATCTGGAGTTAACTACAGTTAGCTGGAGTTTTTCTAGGGGCAAACTGGAGAAACTTTAAATGGCCATAACTTTGGCTAGGAAAGTCGGTTTTGGACGATTTTTTTTTTTTTTAATTTTCGCCCTTCTGAAGCCATTGGTGTAGGTCTTACAGCCATCTGAGGTCATTTGCAGAGGTTTTGGAGCCGTGAAAGTTCTAGGAGCCACCAGGGCCCAGTTTTGTGAAGACTGGATAGGGTTGCAGGTATCCATTGGAGGTGATCCAATAGTCAATCCTGAAGGATTCAAGTGTTCTGAATCCATTTTTACCATCTATTTATCCTGTAGATGCTTCTATTCAGCTGTATTTTCAATTTGAGCATTTAATAAAAACAAGGACAAGCCCGGTTGGGAGCTTTGGACCCAACAGACGTAGCCCTGGAGGGGGTGAATTGCTTTATCAACTTCTTTTGCATTTGTGGTTGATTTATTTTGCAGAAAAAATTCATTTTAATGTGTTAAATAGTAAAAGGAAATAACTCTGCTATGCTTAAATGGGTCATGAACAGCTGAAAATTTCATGTGTTTTCTTTCTGCACGACATGGAAATCTTTTAAACATGTTTAATTCTGAATTGAATACCTTGCAAACAAATTTCAAGTAGTTTCAAATTCAGATCAAGTTGGTATCGGAGCCCAGGGTTTTTTGTGCAAAGATCTTCTAACTGTCTTGCAAAGTATTGATGCTTACCAGGTTGAAACTTAAAAGAGGGGAAGGACAGTTGACTAGAGAACGAGAGAATCCTCAGTCAAGGAAGGCCAGAGAGCCATCACCTCCACTTTGAATTTCACCCTCAAGAGTCTCAGCAGAAGCTTCAAGGATGTCTGAACATGAAGGAGAAATTCCTACAGAGACAGATCCAAGAGAAGAAGAAAGAGTCTTCTGAAAGGCTTTCTTGGACCTCACTGAAATGGTGAGGATATTGTACCAAGAAAGAAATGAGAAATTGGCTGGAGAAGGGTCCAAACATCCACATGAAGGAGAGGGCTCTTCAGGAGGTAAGAAGGATGATGATCATTCCAAGAAAGGACATGGAGGAAATGGTGATCCACCACCCCCATCTTCACCTTCTTCCTCTTCATCCTCGTCTTCTTCTGTTCATAAGCATAGATCCTCTGGAAAAAGTCCTTTTTTGAAGCTTGATGTAAAATTCGAATTACCTATGTTTAATGGTGAAGTGAATGCAGAAAAGCTTGACAACTAGATTAGGCAGTTGGAAGTTTACTTGAGGATCCAGAATATGCATGATGATGCCACAAAGATTCAGTTGGCTTCTTTGAGAATGGATGGAGCAGCACTGGTCTGGTGGGAGGCCAAGACTAAGGAGGAGATCAAAAAATTTGGTAACGTTACCTTAACATGGCCTGAATTTCTGTTAGCCATTAGAAAACAGTTTTATCCTCTTTCTCACATGCAGAAAGCCATTATGAATTGGCAAAATTTCAAACAACTTAAGGGTCAGAGTGTCCAAGACTACACCCAAGAATTCAGGAGAAGAGCTCTCTTGTTAAGGGTAGATTTACAGACCCAAGAAACCTTGCTGAAATACATCGGTGGCTTGCATAGCTACCTTAGACACACCATCTTAATGTTTAACCCTACTAGCCTGGACGAGGTTTGTGTCCAAGCTACCCATTTAGAGGCAAGGGGAAAAAACACATTTGAAGAGGGTAGAAACAAGCCCCCCAAGGGGAAAAACAAAGAGAAAACCTCCAAGGGAAAGAGCAAAAAGAATGCATCTGTCAAACAGGAGAGTGAGAAAGTGATCTGTAAACACTGTTCTAAACCAGGCCATGAGGAGAAAAACTGTTGGAAATTATATCCTGAAAAAAGACCTCAATTTAACAAATCCAAAGGGAAACAGAAAACTGCTGCTACTACATCTACACCACAAGATTTAGGGGAAGATTCAGGTGATGAAACCAAAATTGCAGCCATGGGTTTGAAAAACTTGAAGGGAAAAGAAATTGAAACTCAAGCCAGCACTAGTACCTCAAACTGCCATGTACAAGCTCCTAATGAGGAAGAAAGAATTGAACTGTTTCATGTGAGGGTGATTTCAAAACATACTAAAATTGACACACTTTTTGATAGGGTCACAAGAAAACCTTATATCAGAGGACTTGGTCAAGCAGCTTAAACTTGAGAACGTTCCACATCCGAAGCCATATCCACTTGGATGGATTTGCAAGGATGCAAATTTACAAGTTTCAAGAAAGTGCACATTGCGCTTTGCAATTACTGCACATTTTATTGACACAGTTGAACTTGATGTGGTACCTTTTGATATAGCAGGAATTGTTTTGGGAAGTCCTTACTTGTTTGACAAGAAAGCTATCTTTCATCGCCATGAAAACACATATCATCTGTTCAAAGATGGCAAGGAGTTCATTGTTAGAGCTCATCGCAAGAAGACAAATATAGCGATGGTGAATGTAGGACAGGTAAAAAAGTTGGTCAATTCAAGTAAGAATTTTGTTCTTCTTATGATTAAGCCCAAGGTTGATGTGAATCATGAGTCATTTGACAATTGTGATCCAAAACTTAAATCAGATTTGTATGATGTAGTTGATGCATATCATGAGATGTTTAAGGAGCCAACAAGTTTGCCTCCTAAGAGGGGGATTCAGCATGAAATCCATTTGCATCCAGATTGTCCTCTTCCAAACATAGGCATGTACCGCATGTCTATTATGGAGAATGCTGAAAGAAAGAAGAAAATCAAGGACCTGTTGGACAAGGGTTTCATAAGGCCAAGTACTTCACCATGTGGGTCACCGATTGTATTGATTCCAAAGAAAGATGGCACTTGGCATATGTGTGTTGATTTCAGGGCCTTGAACAAGATAATGGTAAAGAATCGTTACCCACTCCCAAGGATAGATGATTTGCTAGACCAGCCGAAAGATGCTCGATATTTCACTAAGCTAGACTTGCACAGTGGATATCATCAAGTAAGAATTGAAGAAAGTGACATTTGGAAGACAGCCTTTAAAACCAAACAAGGACTCTTTGAGTGGCTTGTGATGTCGTTTGGTTTGTGCAATGCACCTGCAACTTTCATGCGGGTAATGGATGATGTCTTGCGTCGGTTTCTTGATGATTTCATTATTGTCTACTTAGATGACATCTTAATTTTCAGCAAGTCTAGAGAAGATCATGTCATGCATGTTAGAAAAGTACTTGATGTTTTGAAGAAGAATCAGATATTTCTTAAAATGTCAAAGTGTGAATTTGGAAAGACTTCTTTGGTTTATTTGGGACACATAGTAGGAGGAGCTGCTTTGACAATTGATCCTGCTAAGATTGAGGCTATTGTGAAGTGGCCTACTCCCAAATCCATAACAGAGGTAAGAAGTTTTTTGGGTGCAGCTCAATATTGGAGGAATTTTATCTCTAACTTCTCTTCTATAGCAGCTCCTATGCATGCAGTGAAAAGTGTGAAGCATGCTTTCCAATGGGGAGGCAAGCAGCAAAAAGCTTTCGAATCTTTGAAAGAAAAGATTAGTTCAGCTCCAGTCCTTGCATTACCGGATTTGAGACAGCCATTTGAGATACAAACTGATGCTAGTGATTATGCTATGGGTGCAGTTCTTCTACAGCATGGTAAGCCAATTGCTTTTCATTCTGAAACTTTTAATGGTGTTGTTGTAAATTATCCTACATATGATAAGGAGTTGTATGCGTTGGTACAAAGCGTCAAAAAGTGGAAACACTACTTGATGGACAAAGAAACTGTTATACATACCGACCATCAGCCCTTACAGTACTTGCAATCACAAAGCAAGTTACAACAGTCACGACACTTTAGATGGATGGGCTTCTTGCAACAGTTCCATTTGGTAATAAGGTATAAGAAAGGTACTTTGAATAAGGTTGCTGATATGCTTTCAAGGCCTATTATTGGTGCTGTTACTTTACTTAAGAATGATTCCATTTTACATGATAGTTACATAGAATAATATGCATCTGATGATGACTTTAAAGATGTGTATGCTAACTTGAGTAAAGGAAATCATGTAGAGGAAAATGACTATCACATGCATAACAATTTGCTGTTTCATTTGGGCAAGTTGTGTATACCACAGGGGGAGAGGATAAATGTCATAAGAGAAGCTCATTCTTCTCTTACTGCTGGCCATTTTGGTGTGAGAAAAACAGTTGCACATCTACAGAGGTATTGCTATTGGCCTCGCATGGTAGATTCTGTTTCAAGATTCATAAGAGGTTGTTCATTATGTGCTACAAGCAAGCCTAGCAATAGGAAGCTTGGTTTCTATACTCCTTTGCCGGTACCTTCTAGACCATGGGAGAGCATCTCTATGGATTTTGTAGGAGGTTTGCCAAAATCTAGAAAGCAAAATGATTATTTGTATGTAGTAGTTGATCGTTTCAGCAAAATGTGTATACTTATGCCTTGTAAGAAAACTATAACTGCTGAACAAATTGCTGAATTATTTTTTCATCATGTATGGATTCACTTTGGTTTGCCTACTTCCATTATTAGTGACAAGGATTCCAGATTTGTGGGGAATTTTTGGTCCAACCTATGGGAGATGATGGACACAAAGTTGAAGAAAAGTACTGCTTTCCATCCGCAAACAGATGGACAAACTGAAGTTGTGAACAGAAACATTGTGCACCTCTTGAGAGGTTATTACAGCAAGCATCCCAAGCTTTGGAATGAACATTTGTACTACATACAACATGCTTACAATCATGCCAAGCACTCTTCCACAAACACTTCACCGTTTGAAGCTTGTTTTGGTTACTTGCCAAAATCACCTCTTGATTTCATTCTTGAGAAAGATGTTGCCATTGAGGGACATAGTGATATTGACAAAGCTCGTTCATTCATTGAAAAAATTCAGCAAATACATCAGCAAATTCAAGAACATCTTGAGAAGAGTCAAGGCAAGTACAAGGAAAGACACGACAAGCATAGAGTCGATCACAAGTTTCAAGAAGGGGATGAGGTATGGCTGTACATTAGTAAGGAAAGGATGCAAGGAGAAGGTAAAAAGCTGAAGCCTATTCGTTATGGTCCATTCAAAATCCTCAAGAAGGTTGGAAATAATGCTTTTCAATTAGATTTGCCTTCCTACATGCAAATGTATTCTGTTGTCAATGTGGAGAACTTACGTTTGTATGAACCTCCTTTGACTGCTGATCATCAAAATGTTGTTCAGCTGCCATCTATAGAAGATTTCTCGCCAGAATTCTTAGATGAGCTGAAAGAAGATACAATCCTTGACAGAAGGACACACACTTCAAGGAGGGGCAGTGTAGATTATGTTCGGGTTGGTTTCAAAGGCAGCAAACCGAACAAGGAAAAGTGGATAGAGGTGGACAGATTGAGGGAGCTGTACCCTCACCTCTTTAACAGGTAGTTGAAGGCTTTTTGGGTCCAAAAGCTTCCCAATGGGGAGGCGTGATCAGGTGCTCATGTCCTAAGTGTCGTAAATGCTCAAAATTTAAAGTGCTTAGAACTGGTTCAAAGTTGAATGACTGGAAAGTGCTCGTCTTCCCAATTCCGGTGCTACAAACGGTTCGAAAAATGGTCACCGTATGAGGAAGTTATGGCAAAAAGAAGAATTTGTCCATAACATTAGAAATTTTAATTTTTCAAAAAACAATTAAAAAAGGAATATTCCGCCGGGCACGAAATCTGAGGCAACCACCAAACATTAAATGTAACTGTAGTTAAGTTGGCGGAATTTTGGCAGGAGCGCCAAATTTGGCGGACCCGCCATAATTGGCGGAGCTATCTGGAGTTAACTAAAGTTAGCTGGAGTTTTTCTAGGGGCAAACTGGAGAAACTTTAAATGGCCATAACTTTGGCTAGGAAAGTCGGTTTTGGACGAATTTTTTTTTTTATTTTCGACCTTCTGAAGCCATTGGTGCAGGTCTTACAGCCATCTGAGGTCATTTGCAGAGGTTTTGGAGCCGTGAAAGATCTAGGAGCCACCAGGGCCCAGTTTTGTGAAGACTGGATAGGGTTGCAGGTATCCATTGGAGGTGATCCAATAGTCAATCCTGAAGGATTCAAGTGTTCTGAATCTATTTTTACCATCTATTTCTCCTGTAGATGCTTCTATTCAGCTGTATTTTCAATTTGAGCATTTAATAAAAACAAGGACAAGCCCGGTTGGGAGCTTTGGACCCAGCAGACGTAGCCCTAGAGGGGGTGAATTGGTTTATCAACTTCTTTTGCATTTGTGGTTGATTTATTTTGCAGAAAAAATTCATTTTAATGTGTTAAATAGTAAAAGGAAATAACTCTGCTATGCTTAAATGGGTCATAAACAACTGAAAATTTCATGTGTTTTCTTTCTGCACGACATGGAAATCTTTTAAACATGTTTAATTCTGAATTGAATACCTTGCAAAAAAATTTCAAGTAGTTTCAAATTCAGGTCATAAGTACACAGTGCAATAGGGCACAGAGTATAGCACCGCGGAGGAGACGTGGAGGGGTTTTCAAGAATTTTTTACTAGGGGATTTGAGAGTGAAGAAGTCATTTGGGAATGTGACATGCAGATGTTTGAGGTTATAGGTCATGGTTTTTACATTGACAACAAAGAAGCGTGTAGCACCTTCAATGTAATGTGTTGCTACTTAGCCGATTGTGGTGGCTTGTCTGCTAGCGTTGGGTGGAAATCGGTTTGAAGGTATGTACGATTGTTGGGCAGAATGTAGGCGGTAGTGGAAATGAGATGTGGTTTTATGTGGATTTATCACAACCACGAGGAATAGCAGAGAGGCATTGTAGACATCGGAGAGTAGTAGGCAGGTTGACAATGGTTTGCAGAGATGGTGGTGGTGTGGTGGCAGCATGATCTGTGGTGGTTGTCTTCGAGACAATGGTTCCCCTTTTTATTCCCTTTTTATATTTGATATTTATTGAAATATATATCTATATATCTATATATATCTATATATATATATATATATATATATATATATATATATATATATATATATATATATATATATATATATATATATATATATATATATATATATATATATACATATAATTTTTTCTTTATAATATGTTTGATTTTTTTTCCTATTAATTTTTTTAAACTTTTTTTTAAATATATATAACCTCTTTTCACTTTTTTTTTTTTTTTTTTTTCCATTTTTTTTAACTCTTTTCTTTTTTTAAGGTTTTTTATTTTTTTATTTTTTTTAATGGCCAAAGGCCTAAATGACAAAACTAGAGAAATGGAAAAACTTCAAACTCTTGTAACCAAATGCTTCAACGGAAACAAAGTTGCTGAGTTTAGTTGACCAATGACCTGGATCAAACTAGCTCTATGCAGCGGTTGAGCAACGAGAGGATCGAACAACCCTATACTAATGTAACGAGCAAAGTTAATCTACTCAAAGGAATCCTATGATACCATTGTAATGAACAAAGTTTGTATACGCAACAGAGTAATCTTCAAAGGACTTTGAAGATGTAAACATCCATAGTAGGAAAAGTAATTGTATATTCAATATTATATAAAAGAGTTGATGAGATGATTACAAATGAGAGTGAAGGTTTGCTTATATACCCTAGGCAGGTGCCCCTTCACTAACTTGCATGTCCTTAGAACATGTCTCTTCAATACTAACTATTAGTTAGTTAATAATTAATTATGATTATTATTATTTACATTTTTTTATTATTTTTATATAATTTTTATTCATAACAGTGCAAGAGTAATTTTCCAAGGATTATGATCAATTGTAGGATGCCTTTGAGGGACACATAATATCACATTGGCAAAGGACCCTCCCAGTATCATAAAAGATCATAGTGTTGCAATCATATTGGATTTCCATTATATGCTGAGGGCTCAAACATAACACATGCTTATTAGGCACATGCCCACATTCTCATCATGCTTTGGGTGTCCTACATTCACTACTCAAGAACATTTTTTCAATGTCATATATTCTTACAAGATATTTTAAAGAGTGATGGGAATTTGTTAACTTCATTGAATGGGGAAACTTATTGACAATAGTAAAAATATTTTCCCATCTAGGTATTTAATTATGTAGAAATGGAAATGGTATTGGAAATGGTTATATGGTAGGAAACATTAGTTATAATAGCAAAGGCTTGTAGAAAAAAGTAAATGAATAAGAATCTTATCACTTCTTTTAAAGAGCAGCATGGAAATCGAAGAAGACTTACAACGCTACACTTGTATCTTGTGGCACATAGGATAAGACTCAAAAAAAGAGAGTTGTGTTAATAAATACACACACATATAAAATACACCATTCTTTAATCATGTTTATTATTGACATAGGCAGAGTAGCACTATAATAATTGTACTATGATATATGTGAATGTTATCACAGTAGTTGTAATGGCACATATCATGGTTTGCGGCTAACATTTATATGATTTTTCAAACACACTAACTGTAATAAGTAAGCATGGGCCATTTTGTCCCCTGTTACACTGAAAAAGGAGGTGTTATGTAGCCCCATCCTTGAGGCCAATTGTCCTTTGAAACCTAGATGATGGAGAAGAGAAATATTAGACTCATTGTATATCAAATCATTGTTTTTAACACCTGAAGGTACATGGTGTCCACGAGTTACATTCTTATCCATGATTTTTGCCTAATTCTTCCCTCTGGGAGGCTTGTCTATATACCTTGCACTTTGCAGCTCCTCAACTTCTCCCAATTCTACTTTACTAAGCAACACCAATCCTGTGTGATTCTTTTTATGTATGCAACAACACTACACACTATTTCTCACTAGGTCTGCAAAGTAAATACCTTTTCCAATTGAGTATCCAGTTGTTGTAGCCTCTAGAGGAGTTATTCAAATTCCTTGACTCAGGATACTAACATGAACCATACATGAACCATGACATTGACTTTTCTATTCTGCAACAACAAAAATCCACAAACATGCCTCCTTCGTTGCACTTACTCGTCAATATGGCACAGGTTAGCTCAATTCAAACCAATTATAATAATATGGGATATGATGCTAGTATACAATAGCTCTCTTTTACATTATATCTGTAATGACTTCAAAGCCTTCAAAATGTATTGAATTCTTCTACAGGGAACGCTGGAAAATCTCTACAAAGTTTATCCTGCAGCATAGTCATTCATTTCTTGAGTATCCATTTAATACAAAAGAAAATTCAACAAAAAAATAATGGCATAGAGTTCACCATCATAATAAAAATATAGAATGTGTACTCCAACCACCTTAATTGATAATATAGTTTTACGAGTATGGTATTTGGCTAACTTGCGGGAATTTGAACCCAAGTCTTTACGTTCCTCCAAGAAACATTTTAATCCTTCATTTATCAAATAAATGGCATTCATAATCCATTTAGAGCTTAAAATAATAAAGGTATCCCTTTATCACTTATTTGACATGCAATAATTTCTTGTAATTAATAATTCAATTTTTTATCTCTCCATATTTTATTATCAAGCTAATTGATCTCTCTTCACCTATTTCAATCCTTTGGATGACTATGGCAGTAGGGAATTGTTGAAAAACAAACATTATATTTAACTCAAGTTCCTAATCTCTCTAGGTTCATGAAGATTCTCCTTCAATGATCATTTTCAAATTTTTCTTTTGAGTCCCTTGGTATTCATCTTGATCAATTTCATTTATACTATGAACTCTTGGTTATCTAAGATCTAAACTATTTTTCCTACTTCTCATTCAGAGTGTTCTTATTTATATACTTCCTTATTTTAATTTTTTTCTCATTCAGTATTCTCTTCATGTTCATAAGGATTTCTTTTATGTTCTCGCCTCCTTTGAGAAATAATATCTATAGGATCATATCCCAACTACTGGTCTTTATTTAAAAAATAATAACTTAGCAGATTCTCAGTAATAGGAGCTACCATTTTTCCATTGACCACAAAAGGGAAAACCTTCTTAGGAATTTTAAAATCATTTTTGAATTTTCCTCCAATAAAATGCCTTTATAGGGAATCAAAATTATGTATGATAAAATCTAATGAAAATAGTCTAGAAGTAAGAAACACCAGGAGCTGGGAGCTGGTAAGGTCTTGCTTCTTCTCCATATACTCTTATGGCATGTAATCCTTAAAAAGGAACCAATCACCAAAGTTTACTCTAGGAAACTGCAACAACTCCTTGAATTCAAATTGAATTCTAAGGGGAATCAAACCATGTATCCACTGGAAAATTTTCTAAATAATTATGTTAGCATATTAGGCAAAATCTCCTTTGTTGTTGACATCTTACAATTTGTGACCAACAAATGACTAACTTCATCATATCATCTTCAGTATCTTTTGTGATGGTGTTCATCATTCTGAACCCATGATCTAATTTAAGTGTCACATTCTCAGCACTAATATTTATTTATTAAATTAGCAATTATAAATTGAAGAAATTTTTTTCATCTAGATTAAAATTGCGCAAAATCTAAACCATTAAGAACATATTTAAGATTCTTATTTATCGTGAATCTAAGAAGAGATGACAACTTTTCTTATTAAAATTGTATGTTATCCTTAAAAGAAGAAATATACATTGAAGATTCAATAGTGAATTTAAGAAGAGAGGACATTTTTTCTTATTAAATTTATATGTTAGTTTTATAGAAGAAAGACTTAGGGTAGTTGTACAATGGTTTTTTTTAAATTTTGTTAGTTTGATGAAAATTTATTAAAATTATAAATTTAAGAATTTTATTTATAAAAATTGCTTATTTTAATAATTTTTTTACAATATCAAATGCATTTTTACATTTTAATTATATCAACCAATTCAGCCATAAAAACCAAAAATTACACTACTCTCATAAAATAATCCTAAACCAAAAGCATCTTGCACTAAATGGAAATGATCTAAACTAAATCATGGAGAATCACTAAATAAATTCATCAATTTTCCTTCGGACAAATTATAAAATCTCATCATTTTTCCTTTTATCTGATTTATTTTTGAAGAAAATGGATGTGTATCCACTGAAAAATGAAAACTAATGTAAATTTGATTATATTAAATTGAAATTTATGATTTACATTTTAAAATGAAAATTAATATACATTGAATTGTATTTAAAAATATAATTATGATAAAAATATTTTAGATTTTAAATTTATGTGACCATTTTCATTGTGTTGTAAACAAACTTTTGGATTCATCACATTCATTATTTTTACTATCGACATTTCGAACCAGCAACCTATGGTTCATCTTCAATATGAACCATAGTTGTTGGTTCGAAATGTCAATAGTAAAAATAATGAATGCGATGAATTCGGAAGTTTGTTTACAACACAATGATAAAAATAATTAAATGAAATTAAAATTTTATATTAATTATAAATTTAATTCTTATATTAAATTTATTTTAATTTCGATTTATTGAATTAAAAAAAAAAAAAAAAAAAATCTGGATCATATGGAGACAATCTTTGTCACAATGTGACATTGGACCATGGTTGACTATGATTGGTTTTCATATTGAGAAAATCCTATGATAAACACTAAGATACATATTATAAACCAAGATATATAAGCCCTACGATAAATATTATAAACGCTAAAAAATAAACATGGTTGACCATGGTTGATTTACATATTGAGACAATCTTTCTCACAATACGACGTTGGACCATGGTTAACCATGATTGATTTTCATATTGAGACAATATTTGTCACACTGCGATGTTGGACTATGGTTAACCATGGTCGACCATTGTTGACCATGATTAACCATGGTTGACTAGGGTTGACCATGGTTGATTTTCATATTGAGACAATAGCTGTCACAATGTGACATTAGACCATGGCTAACCATGATTATAAACTGAATGGATTTATATTAAACCATAGGATTAATATTATAAAGCTTATGAAAAATATTATACCCTTGGAATATGAACCCTTAGATTAATAAACCCAAGTGATTGATATTATAAACCAAAGGGAATAATATTGAATCCAAGAGATTAATATTATAAACCAAAATTATGTAAACCCTAAGAGAAATATTATGAATGATAAAACAAACATAGTTGACCATAGTTGAAGATGGTTAACCATGGTTCATTTTCATATTCAAAAAATCTTTGTCACAATGTGACATTAGACCATGATCATAAACCCTAGGATTAAAATTATAAATGCTATGAATAATATTATACGCTAGGAATATGAACCCTTACATTAATAAACCTAAGGGATTGATATTATAAACCCAAGGGAATAATAAACACGAGGGATTAACACTAAAAACCCAAATTTGTAATGTAATAATGCAACATTGAATAAATTCCAATGTAATGTAGCATTACAACAATGAGATTGATTTTCATATTGAGACATCTATGTTACAATGTGACGTTCGACCATGGTAGACCATGCTTGAACATGGTTGAGACAATATTTGTTAGAATGTGACATTGGACCATGGTTAACCATGGTTGACCATGATTAACCATGGTTGACCAAGGTTGACCATGGTTGATTTTCACATTGAGACAATATTCGTCACAGTGTGACATTAGACCATGGTTTACGATGATTATAAACCCAAGGGATTTATGTTAAACCTTATGACTAATACTATAAACCCTATGAATAATATTATACCCTAGGAATATGAACCCTTATATTAATAAACCCAAGGGATTGATATTATAAACCTAAGGGAATAATAAACCCAAGCGATTATAAACCCGATTGAATAATATTGAACTCAAGGGAATAATATTATAAACCAAAGATATATAAACCCTAAGATAAATATTATGGGCGGTAAAATAAACATAGTTGACCATAGTTGACCATGGTTGACCATGGTTGATTTTCATATTCAAACAATATTTGTCACAATGTGATGTTGGACCATGGTTGACCATGATTATAAACCCAAGGGATTAATATTAAAAACACAAATTTTGAAATGTAACACTGTGACATTGAATAAATTCCAATGTAATTTAACATTGTGACAATGATTGTTAGATTGATTTTCATATTGAGGCATCTTTGATATAATGTCACATTGGACCATGGTAGATGATGGTTGACCATGGTTGAGACAATCTTTGTCACAATGTGATGTTGGACCATGGTTAACCATGGTTGACCAGGGTTGACAATGGTTGATTTTCATATTGAGACAATATTTGTCAAAATGTGGCGTTGGACCATGGTTGACAATGATTATATACCCAAGGGATTTATATTAAACTCTGGGATTAATATTCTAAACCCTATGAATAATATTATACCCTAGGAATATGAACCCTTAGATTAACAAACCTAAGGGATTAATATTATAAGCCCAAGGAAATAATAAACCTAATGGATTAATAACAAAAACCAGAATTTTGTAATGTAGCAATGCAACATTGAAAAAATTCCAATGTAATGTAGCATTGTGATAATGATTGTTAGATTGATTTTCATATCGATACATCTCTATCATAATGTAATGTTAGACCATGGTAGATGATGGTTGACCATGGTTGAGACAATATTTGTCATAATGCGATGTTGGACCATGGTTAACCATGGTCGACCATGGTTGACCATGCTTAACCATGTTGACCAATATTGACCATGGTTGATTTTCATATTGAGACAATCTTTGTCATAATATAATGTTGGACCATCGTTGACCATCATTAACCATGATTATAAACCCAAGGGATTTATATTAAACCTTAGGATTAATATTATAAACTATACGAATAATATTAAACCCTAGAAATATGAGCCCTTAGATTAGTAAACCCAAGGGATAGATATTATAAACACATGGGAGTAATAAACCCAAGGGATTAATACTAAAACCCCAAGGGATTATAAACACAAGAGAATAATATTGAACCCAAGGGATTAATATTATAAACCCAAGGTGCATAAACCCTAAGATAAATATTATGAACAATAAAATAAACATAGTTGATTATAGTTGACCATGGTTGATTTCCATATTCAGATAATCTTTCTCACAATGTGACGTTGGACCATGGTTTACCATGATTATAAACCCAAGGGATTTATATTAAACCCTAGCATTAATATTATAAACCTTATGAATAATATTATACCCTAGGAATATGAACCCTTAGATTAATAAACCCAAGGGATTGATATTATAAACCTAAGGGATTAAACCCAAATCTTGTAATTTAACAATGCAACATTGAATAAATTCCAATGCAACGTAACATTACGACAATGATTGTTATATTGATTTTCATATTGAGACATATATGTCACAATGTGATGTTGGACCTTGGTGTACCATGGTTATAAACCCTAGGATTAAAAATAATAAAAAATCTGGAGAAAAATCAAACTTTTTATTAAGACAATAAAAAGTTACATATGTAGATGCAAAAGCATTATTGTTTCTGTGTGTCCTCAGAATACAGAGAAAAAACATGAATAGTCCATGACAAAACCATACAGTGTTGCAAGCATCAAAAAAGAAAATGTTGACTCAGGCCTCTCCATGAACAAGAGAAAATAACCCTCATATAGTCAAGTTCAGGCAATACACTATAAATCATTGTGTCAAAAAAACCAATAAACACAGACTTTGGACACATAATAAATTGTATCATAATGACAACTGGAAATGTTTAAAACTATGAAGAGTTGATAAAATCACATCAAAGAAAACTAGAAAAAAAGACTTCCTATAGAGAGTCAAAAAATTATTAGATGATGAAAGGAGGATGATTGGAAACTTGAGTCCTCCCATCTATGGTCTCGCAAATATGCCATATGCCCAAAACCTATTGAATACCCTCTTTAGATAAGATATTCACCTATGTGTTCCGTTCCTTATATATGTGGAAACCATAGATGAAACCAAAAGCCTCTTTTATAGTTAAAATTTCTTCAATGAGTGGGATTAAAGTATGATTTTGACATATGTTTTGCATTAAAACAATTAATAAAATTTAAATAATCTCCAAAAACTTGGACTGAATCTAAACCAAGTTCTAGAGCCCAACATAATAATAGTTTCAATGAGATGAGATCTGCATAATTGTTTGTTCCAGTTCCAAGGCCTACTCATGATTTTAGATTTTTTTGGCTATTGATATAGATAACCAAACCAGCCCCACATCTATTCTAAGCGTTGGAGGCTCCATCAAAATATTCCCACGGGATCTGTGGCTTAATGTTTTCCTCTCTAACGATTCGTGGAGCTGAAGTCAAAAAAGATATTGGAAGTAAAGAGAAATTTGCAGCAATTTCAATAACTATGACGGAGGGAGCCGAAGAAATGTCACAAAAAATTCCTTTGTTTCTTGCCAGCCATATACCCCAGAGGGTTCTTTGTTGTGACTTCCTTAATTTCTCATCTTACAATTCATTCCACCAATTTTTCCAAACTTCATCAATGTTTAATCCTCTCCAATTCAAGTTGAGTCCAAGAAGCCTTAGAGATGCTTCCCATACTTTTAAGGTTAATGGAAAACTTAAAAAAAGATGATTTATTGTCTCTTCTACATTTTTGTACAACACTCACCAGCCTAGACCATGTTTATTTCTTTTATGAATATTGTCCCATGTCAACACTTTATTTCTGAGGAGACACCAAAGGAATATCCTTGACTTTTCAAGGCATTCCTATTTCTAGAGCAGTTTCCACCACCATGCAGGTACACGTTGGACTCTCCTATCCATTTGCTATATGTAACCAAATTTAAGAGTATAAAAACCTATTGGCACATGGACCCATATTAGTTCATCTCAGTGATCCCTTATCCTAACACGAGTTCTTTGTAAATCTCTGATATAATCATGTAAGGAATCTTCCAAATTATGAGTGAAGTTGTTCAGTTGTTTTCCAACCTTGATACCATATCAAGGAGCTCTCAGAATATTCTACCTTATTTAAAAAAAATATTCCTTGATTGTTTAGATTTGATGTTAATTCCCTTGGTAGTTCATAGCCTTCATTGCATCCTACCCAAGGGTCAATGCCAATTCTAAATTTTTCCCTGTTCCCTATATGCCACTCTAGACCATCTTCAATAACCCTAAATATTCCACTATAGCTTTCCAACTGAAAGATGCATTTGGAGTTTTATTATCTTGCCTTCGCAGCCAAGTCCTCAATGGAGAGAGGATCAATGTACTTCCTTTTGACTACAACATCCCATAGATTATTCGATGAAAGTATGCACCCTCTATACTTTGTTACAAGATATGTTGCAAAGATAAAAAGATCCTTTATACCCCATCCTCCCCAAACCTTTGGGAGGGATATCCTTTCCCATGCCACCCTAGGGAGTACACCTTCCTCCTTTGCTCTAACCCATCAAGATTGACCACACAATTTCCTTATTTGAGAAAGAATTCCTTTGGGCATCCAAGTGAGGGTTATCCAATACACAGGTATTTCACTTGAACTAACTTTATTAGTACCAACCTTCCAGTCCTCAAGATCCATTTGAAACTCCAGTGTTTTTTTTTTCAATCTTGGCTAGAAACCACATCCAATCTTTTTTTTATAGGGCTCCAGTTTGAGATGTAATCCCAAGTATTTGAGACTATCATTCATTGGTTTTTCTTCAAATAGAAGGTAAGTTGAGCCCTGTTGATTCTAAATTTTCTATGTGATTTCTCTAGAATATCTTCGTAAATCATGAATCACAGAAGCATCCAATCGGAGAATAATTTTGCTCATTTATAGACATACATGTAGCTTAAAGAAAAAAGCTGATGGATTCTTTCATCTGTTGCATGTCCCTTCTGGACTATTGTAGTGTTTTCTTCTCAAAGATGTACGAAAAGAACCCACTTAAGATTATGGATGAAAAACAATCTCAACAACATAAATGGTTGCTAAACAGTGTAGATCTTTAGCAATTGATAGAAACAAAACCTGTCAAAGTCCAGATCTATGCCACAATCATAGTTAAACATCAAAAAGAAAGAATAATAATAACAATCATCCAATGGAAACCAGATATACAAAGAATAGTTTTATTATAACACCTGTGAAGGGAACAAATAGATGATACTAGCACCCCTCTATGGGATGGGTTCTTGGCTATCCTCAAACGTCTTTAGCTTGTGTAGATTCTCTCTCCTCTATAATGTATAAACCCAGCAACAATATGGTGTGTGACAATGAAAATAATCAGAGTTACAACAGTGAGTGCAACAATGAAAATAATCAAAAGGGAATAATGAATGGAAAACCCTTCTATTTATAACAAAATATTGAGTTATCCTCGAATAATGAGCAATAATAAAATATTATTAGTCCCATTCTTGGAATAACCACCTAGAATATTTTATTATATTTGTTTAGGAGGGAAAAAGTATTTAAACTTTTATTTAGAAATATAATAAATAAATAAATGTTTTATTTATCATCTCAAGGAATTAGTTAAGGAATAATAAAAAAAAGTAAGGATTTCTTTAATTATTCCTAAGGGATTTAGTCAAATTTAACAAAGAATAATAATTAATTAGTGATTAATTAATTATTCTTAGAGAAAAAAAAGATAATTAATGATTTATTTGTTTATTTTTCATGATTTTGTCAAATATGACAAGGAATAATAATTGAACAATGGTTTAATTAATTACTCCCAGAAGAAAATCAAATAAATAGTGATTTATTTAATTATTCTTCATGGTTTTAACTATAAATTACTTAACAAAGGTGGTTTATTAAGTTATTTCTCACAATGAAAGCAATTTTACTATGGTAAAATTGGCTTTACATGGTGTACTTCGATCCATCTAGTAAATTAGGCTAGATGATCAATTTTTTAGTGATAACAGATTACCCCCCAATGTACAAGTGTTAGGGACAAAATGTATGACCAAAGTACATTGTAAAGACACAATTACTAGACAACATAGGGGAGTCAGAGAGAAGGGGAGAGAGAGAGACCAATACAGCTGAAGTGAAAGAGGATAGGGACAAAGGGGGTGAGACTAATGAAAGTCTCCTTTTATGTTGTGGTACCGGACCTCAATGAGGTAGGGGAGGCATACCCATACCCACTGACATAACTTAGTACAAAAATAATGGTTCACCCAAAAATATAAAATTGAGTAATGAACTACATGTTGAATGGTATGTGACATGCTGGCATAGCAGACCCAGAAAATAATACAATGTGTCCCATATACATAATGACACTGCAAAAACATGAACCGAGACTGAATATAATAATATCTGAGTAAATGAGATACAAAGCCCCTTTCCTCAAAAAAATGGGTTGGAGGGAGGGTAGAACAACCCGAGAAGCACTGTTGAACAAGGAAGGGATCTGCAAAACTGAACGGATGATCTAAAGGAGACATGCATGCTATGAACACTACGATTGGTAGGAACCAAACCCATCAACTCTGCGAAACTGCATCTGAGGTTGTAGAATAGTAGGTATGCATCTGAGCATGTGGGGGACTATCTGAAGGGCCAACCCCTCATGAGGTCTAAAAATTCTCACACACACCCGAGAATCACTGGTACAATTTGTTGCATCATTGGACCATCAAGTGTATGAATCATGAACATGAAATGACCAAGTAAAAGGGAAATAATGAGTCCCTTTGCTTGGTGCAAGCCATCGAACAAGAATGGGAGATAGAACCAAGATACACTGCCCTATAGGCTATTCTTTTGGAATAAATGAGTTGATGTCAACAGAATAGGGCCCGCGATAGGTAAGGTAATGAGGATCATCAACTAAGGCACGAGGGAAAATAGTAATTTTACTAATGGACTGGCACCAAGGATAATGGGTAAAGTGGTACTGAGGGATAAACAGGTGACTTCCTTTATTAGAGCATAAAGTGCTTGGTTGACTTGGCAACGACTGACTCAACTCCGGAGGGGATGGGGACAGCGTGACTAGAGGCCAAAATGGGAAACATAGGATGAACGGTATATAAATATGGATGGAATACTATGACTTGATACAATGGGATGTGAAATAGACTCCATAAATGCAAGGGTGACTCATCATGGATGCTCTGAACAAGGGTGACTCGATGACGCTGCCACACAGACTAGGCTCAGTGGGGACGATCAAAACATGAGTAAATTATGGTTACTCGTGATGAAAGTTGACATATGGTATGAAAACTATTAAGAGAAGGTGGTACTCAAAGTAAAAGTGTTTCTTTATGACGAAATTCGATTTTGAAAAGCAACGAAGTGACATTTCTTGGAAAAATAGCTTCCTAATGAAGTGTCAAATCATCAAAACTTGAGGAAGACCCATTATAGAGCTTGGTGAGAGATTTCTAATAGTGTTGACAGTTCATCAAACTAACCTACAGTCTAGTCGTAATGGGCAATAGAAAAATTGGGTATTTTTCTATGAAAGGATGTTTTCCCTCCAATTTGGATTCATTTGCTAAGTGAGCTGTGGTGAATTTGGAGAGGAGGAAGAGGCCCTAAATCTTGTGGAGATCATAGAGGAAAAATCAACCATCGAAAATGGGATCTATGACTTTCAGGAAAGTGGCCTTACTTTTCTAAATATGGCCTTAATGCTTCTTGGAATGATGGTTCCTGGTGAAGAATTAAGGGAAGGAGAAAACGAGAATGAAATATGAGAGGAGGTCTAGAATCATCCTCACCCATGAAGTCACACATGGGGACTATGTGAACATAGAGTAGAATATTTGAAGATATGGTATCAAACTTCTACAGTATGTGTTGTGTTTATGGCTCGTCGGGGAGGTCGGTAGGACAAACTATACAAGGAATGGGAGGATAATTGACCATACCTAGATCTAGTGGTATCTAGGCCAAGACTTATGTTAATCAATTGAAAAAGATGGCCAGGGGAAAACCATCATGCCCCTAAGCATGGGATACTGCCCATAAACATATGTGATGGAGGGGACTGATCTAGTATGCAAAGGTGGGGATGATTCCCCCTAGCAAGAGGATTTTGTGGAGCATCATTATGTTCTGAGTGCTCGAAAAAGGGATTCAAGAATCTCAACCCAACGTGGGACGAGATCCTCCAAAGGATGATAATGAGATGTAGGGGCCTATGTGCCCCTCCAGTATGCTATGGGCATACTAGATGTATTCAAAGTGTTGGACTCCAAATATGGGAGGAAGTACGCATGATGGTGCATATCATTCCAAGGATAATCAGGGGTAGTCATGGCTTCCATGATGTCCTCATTGAAATGGAATATGGGCGGATGGGAGGAATATTGACTACATGATGTGGCAGTGATACCTAGTGCATCATCCTAAGAAAGAAGGTTCACATACGCATCATCTTGAATGGTAGATGGAGGATCTACAGATGTTGAGACCTGGGATTTTGTTGAAAGAGGTTCGATAGAAGTGTGCATAGAAACCTCAGAAAGGTTTGACTACAAGGGACTCAAGGATGATGATAGGCAAAGGATATGGAATGTGGTGTCCGTCATCTCGACATTAGGGGGAGGGATCACAATGGTAGGACCAGAGTCCCCCTGTTCTGGTTGACTAGTGGTACAAGGATCCACTGGTAGAGGAGTAGATGATCCACTACGAGTGGCCTCGTATTTGTGAAGCGCACCAAGGAAATTGTGAAATTCATTGAGACGAGGGCAACAATGGGAATAGTGACCATGATGATCACACAAGGCACAAGGGTTATTTGTGCATAGCATTTTGAGTTTCTTAGGTGGGCCCAAAATGTTAACATGGAATTCTAGGATATTTGACTCACGGAACGCTTCATGAACCAAAGGTTTAAGTTAAGGAAGTTTGGGACAATTATTGGTGGCGTTCCCAACAACTTTACACAAAATGCATGAGGGTGACGACTTTAGGCACTTAGGGGATGGAGGAGGTTGGGGAGTCTTGTCTTTTTATTCTTTCCTTTTAGCTTTGCCCCCCTAGCTAGATGCTTTCACAACATGAGTGGGTTCCTGTTCAGGATGTGATGGAACTGAAGTAGTGGCAGGGGCCGTAGGGACTGGTTGAACCAAGTTCAAAACATGATAAGGTCTTAAATGACCACATGGAATGTTTGTAGGGGGATCAATGTATCATACTGGGATCCCTAGAGTCATGTTAGGAAGAACCAACGAAGCCATGACAGGGACAGAAAATACTCCCGGAGGGGGGAATAAGAAATGTATTTGGAAAATAGGATAATGTCCTGGTGGAATATCTCTTGGATGGTTGAGACCTGGAGGAACATTTTTTGGTGGAAACATAGGAGAGGCACCCACAAATGGAGGAGGTCTTGGGGGGTGGACCTAGAGGGCTCGGTTGGAAGGGAAACAATAGGATGTTGAGGAGCTGGTTGTTGATCAAGTGTACTGGACTGCTTAAGGTCAATGCATGATGCTTGTAACAAGAAAACACTCATAGAGTTAGGCTTTGAGATGGCAGGAGGAGGACCAGGGAAAGCACCCAACAAAGAGGAATCTTTATAGACTCCGGGTGAAACACCGGTGAGCGAAGTTAAAGACTGATTATCTGAAATTGACGAGATAATGGACTCGGGGGAGGTCATGGATGCTAGCTCATAGTAAGTCAATAGATCGATGGTAACAATATTACCTTCGTGGGGGAGCACATCTTGCGGAACACCACAAATGCGACGGCTGACATGGCATATGTGTAACTATGACCTAAGAGAATGTTGTAATCCAAAGGGGCATCAATGACTTCAATGTCGACATGAATAGTCTTGCTCGGAAGGGTCACTGGATAGTTGTGGTACATGCCAAGGGGCTGGGAGGAGTTTCCGTCCTAAGAACGTAAAGTGATGATGGAGGGGGACAACTCAGGTGAATTAATTTGTTTCCAAACAGAAGCAGACATCACATAGGTGGATGCACCTTCGTCAATAATTCATCGAGAGATGATAGCATTACGAACTCTAGCTAGTATCTCAAAAGCAACAGATGAAGGAAATGGGGGATGTTCTGATGTATCAACCGGGAAGACAATAAAACGATCATCATAAGGATCTACTACACCTAAGGCAGTTAGTAGAGCTTTCTTTTGGGATGGGCATGACTGGAGGACTTCCAATGTCGACATGGCAGCAGGTGATTGTGCCAAGTCATCTATAATATACTACATGTATGGGCAGGTCGGTTAGAAGCCGCATTACGGTGTAATGGTCCCTTTGGGATCTTAGGAAAGGCCTAAAATTTAGGCTGAGGGATCTGTAATGGATCATTTGGTGTCATAAGAGGCTTAGCAGATACTTTGGTTTTGGACTCAGTGGAAGATGAAGTCGAGTGCTTGTTAAATTGATGCGACCGAGTTTACAGGTTAATATTGGAGGGGTTAACCTCATCAGAGTTCATCATAAGGATATGGTAGTCACCAGGGCCAGAAGGTTGGGGGGATGGGTTGCTTGACCTAACTGAGGTTGAGCAACAATAAATCCTTGCTGAGGGAAAGGATTTGTGAGCACTTCCATTTAAGATGGCGTAGGATTCTGAGGAGATTATTGACCTCAAGAAGTTGCTTGAGCTTCCCACATTTGGCACATCTGGGGTAAGAGAGGGCACTCATGTGTATAATGGCCATATACACCACAACATGCACAAGGCTTTTTCATACAAATAGCCTTATTCTGCTTGGGTTGGCTTCCCTGTTGCTGGTTGTTGGTGTTAGGCTGGTTCCCTTGGGGTTCACTAGGTTGTTTACCTTGATTACCCTAGTTACCCTTGTTACCCTTCCCATTATTCTTTTTCTTCTAATTTTGTGGATTGGTCGCACTCTTCTACGCAAACACTTGACCCTGAGGGGGCAGTGGTTGATGGGACTAAGGATGCATGGGAGGTTGTGGCGCTAATGTTTGATGGGCTGGAGTGCTAGGTTGTGCATAAGGAGGAGCAACAGTTTGGTAGACGGATTAGGGCCCTAGAAACATGTTGCTAGCAGGAGGGGCATAAGTTTTGGAGGAACTGGTGCCCCCCTACGGGTAGCCATAACGTTTTTGAGTATATGGCGAGGAGTGTGAAAGGGATCCAATGATATCGTCGACGGCATGATACGCCCCTGGTGCATTGGCACTTCCAGGACGAGGGAGGTATAGAATGACAATATATGCATAACCTGATTGTGAATAAATCATATCATATCTCAGAGCAGTTTGGAGAGCTTCTTCATCGGTATGAGGAAAATGGGATGTGACATCTTTTCTAATGGGTGCTAGAAGGCTCCTAAGAAACCAATCTAGATAGACACGATCTTCGAATGGTGGGGCACAACATGTGCTCCTCCTTTGACGCCACTCTTGAACATGGTCGGAAAGGTCAGTAGCAGAGGACTAACAACATGAGGTCAATAGCTTCGTACCAGTGTCGTACCGTAGAGGTAACTGGAAATATGAAAGGAACTCTTTAACAAGCATCGCAAAAATAGAATGAGATGCAGCGGTTGGTCTACATACCATTTTGCAGCGTCTCCAGTGAGTGTGCGTTGGAATAGCTGAAGATGAATGGATTATTGGTAATGGAGTTGGATGAACACCACATGTGGAAGGATCAGACATGGTTGGAAGGATCCTCTCCAGCATCACCATCAAACTTTCAGATGTATGAGGGAAGCTTAGTCCGCATAGAAGGCCAATCAACATCATGGTGTATGGGGTCATTTATGAACTGGTTAAAATCCAGTAGACTTAACCCAGCCATAAAGGGGAGGATCAGGGCTGTCGGAATGGTTCCTAAAATTTTTCCGCTTGATGTGACCACCAAGATAAAACCAGAGCCAACACTAGGTTGGGTTCTTGTACTAGCTATGGTTCTAGACATGGTGACAATATGCAGTGAAGGAGGCTCAGAATCAGATGAGGAATCAGAAGAACTAGTAGAAGAGTTGATGTGGGGACTCAAGGGCTATGAACTTGAACCTAATGGGGAGAAATAATATTCCTAAGTGGAAACTGGGGATGAAGGCCTAAACGTCTCCATGACAAAAGCCTTAGTGGCACAATGGTGGTAGGGCACACGTGACATAGAAATGGTGAAGCGAGTTCAACAATATGTCTTTGTCTCGATGAGGGGAGATAAATTTATTATGTTAATTCTTGGCTTGGTGGTCTAAACCAAGTGCCCTTTGCTTAAGGAGTGCTAGTGTGTGCAAGTGTATTTATTGATTAAGCCCGGATTGTGTTTGTAAAAAAGAAAAAATCTTGCTGAAAATAAACTGAAATTAATAACAGAAAATGAACAGCAAAACAATTAACTAAACCGCACCCAAACTATGTTTCCAAACACTATGTTGTTTGGTGGGTAAATCAACGGAAAATACTCTGAAACGGTCAAGAGATCTAAATGTTGGTGTGACTGGGATCAAGTGACACTGAGCTACTGGAAAGTGGTGTAGCAACAACAAAAAACTAGAGAGGATGATCACTACAAAAAAATAGGGAGATGGGTGTAACACCTAGGGCAACTGATGGGACCCTAAGGAAAATGACCAAACAAGTTTAAATGTGAAACTATGGATGGTAACAACCTATCTTAACAAATCTGGAATAGGAGGGTATAGATATGCAAAATTTGGTTGAAAGCACTGTAGAAACTCAGACTACTCACTCAACTAAACTCCTCTTAGAAAGGTGGAAGTGTACTATAAGACCTAGGGGAGGCTAAATTCGACTTCAACGAGTAAATTAGAGTGGATCAAGGCCTAAGAGGGATGAGACAGAAGTCATACAACCCAACAAACAGCTCTCTGCAAAACCCATAAACAGATCTGAGAAAAGCCATAAAACCTATAAATCACAAGTACTGACCTGTTTTCCTGTAGGGATAGTACGTTTTGGGCTGATAAGTGCACTATGGCCTCCAGATCGCACTTTTTGGGCCAAAAAGTGTGATTTTTGCTTCGTGGATCCCGGTTGGCAAATCTCGGAAAAATGTGTCGCCTTTGTCGAGGCTAGTTCCTATGACCTACAGAAAAGACCAGAAAGCTTGTGGAAATTAGAAATTTAATAGATATAAGGTTTAAAAACTAGGAAACATTAATAGAATTGAAAAAAGAAGAAACCTAAGCTAAAAACCGAAGGTCACCCAGGTTTCTGGATCTGAAGTATAAAACCCAGTGGAGTCGCTAATTTTGTTGTAGTGTTTTCTTCTCAAAGATGTACAAAAAGAACCCACTTAGGTTGTGGATGACAAACAATCTCAACAATATAAATGGCTCCTAAACATTGTAGATCTGCAGCAACTTATAGAAACAAAACCTGCCAAAGTCCAAATCTATGCCACAATCATACTTAAACAACAAAAAGAAAGAGTAATAAATCCAATCATCCAATGGAAACGAAGTATACAAAGAATAGTTTTATTATAACACCTGTGAAGGGAACAAATAGATGTTATTAGTCCCTTTCTATGGGATGGGTTCTTGGATCCTCAAGCATCTTCAGTTTGTGTAGATTCTCTCTCCTCTATAATGTATAAACCCAACAAAAATATGGTGTGTGACAATGAAAATAATAAGAGTTACAACAGTGAGTGCAACAATGAAAATAATCAAAAGTGAATAAAGAATGGAAAAACCTTCTATTTATAACAAAATATTAAGTTATCCTCGAATAATGAGCAATAATAAAATATTATTGATCCCATTCATGGAATAACCACCTGGAATATTTTATTATATTTGTTTATGAGGGGAAAAGTATTTTAACTTTTATTTATAAATAATAAATAAATAAATGATTTATTTATCATCTCAAGGAATTAGTTAAGGAATAATAAACAAATAAGGATTTATTTAATTATTCCTAAGGGATTTAGTCAAATTTAACAAAGAATAATAATTAATTAGTGATTAATTAATTATTCTTAGAGAAAAATAAGATAATTAATGATTTATCTGTTTATTTTTCATGATTCAGTCAAATATGACAAGAAATAATAATTGAACAATGGTTTAATTAATTATTCCTAGAAGAAAATCAAATAAATAGTGATTTATTTAATTATTCTTCATGGATTTAACTATAAATTACTTAACAAAGGTGGTTTATTAAGTAATTTCTCACAGTGAAATCAATTTTGCTATGGTAAAATTGGCTTTACATGGTGTACTTCGATCCATCTAGTAAATTAGGCTAGATGATCAATTTTTTGGTGATAACATGGACCCATCACTGAAAAGGAGAATATCATCTACAAGCAAAAGGTGAGTTACAAAAAATATTTGTGTCTACCTAGACCCCTTTTACATCTCCTTTGAGTTTTGTTGTGAGAATCAACTTACTCATCCCTTCAATGACCAACAAGAAAATGAGTGGTGACAAAGGGCGCCCCTATATGAGACCTCTCTAGGCATGAAAAAAAGGGGATGTTTCTCCATTTATTAAGACTGCAAAACTCACATTTTTTATACATCCCATAACCCAATTGATAAAAGAAATATGAAAGCTCAAACGAGTGAGCAATAGGCACAAATAAATCCAGTTGATTCTATCATAAGCCTTGTATAGGTATATTTTTGCTATTTTCTTCTACTCTTTTTAATGTTGTGCATAGTTTCTTTGGAAACTCCTATTGCTTCGTGAATTTGTCATCCATCTAAAAAACCAAATTGTTCCCTGGAAACATGCTTTGATAGTATGGGTTTGAGTCAGATAGCTATGATCTTGGTTATTATCTTGTAGAGGCAATTTCAAAGAGAGATTGTTCTAAATTCCTCAAAGGTCTTGGGGTCATCATTTTTAGGAATTAGAGCCAAGAAGGTGGTGTTGAAGGGCTCATATATTTGACCTTTGATCCTAGAATCCTCCATCAGCCGAGTAAGATCATCCCCAATAATCTCAAAGAAATGTTGGAAGAATTCTACTGTCCAACCATCCTTGTCTGGGCTCTTATCTTTCTGCATAGTTTTGATGACTCCTTCTACTTTCCATTTTTTGGTTGGAGCCATGAGCTGGTAATTTTATTCCTCCTCTATGTATCTAGGAAATAATTGGGCAACCTGAATTAATTCTACAACAATTGCTTGTTTAGAGGCTCTAAAGAGTGCTTTGAAATGGTCTCCCCCCAGTGAGGCTAATTCGTCAAAAAACATTGTTGCACTTCCATCTACTTTTTGCATTTCCCAAATAGTATTTATGTTCTTTCTGCCTATTACATAGTTTTGGAAAACTTTGAGTTTTCATACCTAGTAGCTAACCTTATGGCTCTGCATTTTAGTCTCATTATTCTTCTTTGTCCTCTAGGATCTTCCTTTTTGAACTTTCGAGTTGTTTTATCCTTTCCTTAGCTTCTTCTATCTCATATCCATCACCCTCTAGGCTTTTCAATCTTTCTAGGTCTACTTCAATATTTTTTGAATTATGCCTCTTTTCTTTTGCCCATGTTATTGTAGCATGTTTCATTCTTTTGATATTTTCCATAAATTGATGTGATATGGAAGGACCATGGTCTAGGGAATGTGGGATCCAGGTGGCCTTTACCAACTCATTGTAGCTATCCTCTTGGAGCCAGGCTTAATTAAATTTAAAAGGCCTTTTGGGATTCCCATTGCTCCCTTTCAACTCCAAAAGAATAGGAAAGTTGTCTAAGTATCCTCCCATCCCTACCTATTGTTGAAAAAGGAAAATTATGATGATTAAATCTTCATTCAATAGAAAATTATCCAACCTCTTGGCCACCCTAGCCAAACCCAAGTGTTTGTTCCTCTAGGTTGATCTTTTTTTTTTTGTCAAATTGATATCTATTAACTTGTTGGCCATCAACTTGATCACAAATAAATCAGACAAGGGATCAGCTTGAGCTTGCAGACCCCAAGTCTCAGACATTCCCAATGAGAAATTTAAATCCCCTCCCACCACCATGTTAGGAGCATTCATGAAGGATTTTTATAAAAGGGAATTCCAAAATGTGACCCTGTCTTGGCATGGGTCATAAATGTTGATAAGGGAGAGGTCCATGCATAACTCAGAGGAATAGACCTCAACTTGCAGAACTAGTTCTGAACCTCATGAGTTTAAGAGCCTAAATTTGTTGCCTTTGAATCCCATAGCTAAACCCCCTGATATTCCCTTTGCATCATAGGTCACAAAGGAACAACCAAACATCATTTTACTGAGAAAGGCCAATACATTTTCTTCAATATCTAAGGTTTCTTGAAGCATAAGTACATCCAGGCCAATGTTCTTAATAAGTTTTTCAGAGGTAGCTTCTTATGGGTGCTAGCTGCCCCTTTACAGTTGAAAGATAAATCAATCATTTGTCACCCACCTTAGGGGCTTGTGCTGCTCTAAGTGCCCCTTCTAGAGAGAGTTGTTTCCCATCTGCTATGTCCAGTTTAGCTTTGATTTTGGCCTTGGAAATATATTTTTTTCCTACCTCTAGCCTTCCCGGTTCTAGGAGGCCCTTGGACTTCTCCTGATCCACCTAATGAGCCATTGGAAAGATCTTGCTTGTCCCTCAGACATAGATTATAGTGAGAGGCCAAAGAGGATGAAAGGGGTGAAGTTGTCATCTTAGGAGTAGTTGGGATAGAAACAGGGAGTTTTAGGGTAGAGATGTAAGTAATGATATTGTCCAGATCATTTGACAAACTTCACAATGGGAGCATTTATGATATCTTCGGCCTAGAGGGACAAGTCATTTTATCTACATCAAGCAAAGAGTGCATAATAGAGGATAAAAATGAAGGGAGGAGTAAAGTAGTACCTGCATATTAGGGAAGAGGACTAATGACTTCATGAACACCATGTACTTCCAACCACTGGCCATTTCTCAAATCTTCTTGGAACTCGAAAAAATAATGAGGGCCCTCTTCTATCTCCATCGGGATATGACCATCATCCCACTACTACCCTACTTCCTGAGCCTGTTTTTCCCCTTCATCTTCAATATCAACAAACTCTTCTACCCTTTGGATACCTCTTTGCCTTCTTCTTTTGTGAAAACCCATGGGGCAGTCTCATGCTAAATGGCCATGTTTATGATAGGGATGGCACCGGAAAGGTAATTCCTCATAATCAATCAATTGTGAGTGCATATACCCTTGAAGGTGCAAATCAATTTTTTCTACTAATCCCTCCCTTGGATCTAGCTTTACCAGAATTCAGGCTACTATCTTGATTTTTGTTTCCTTAAAATATATGTTTGCTTCAAGAAAGAGACTCAATTTGATTCCAATCTCCTTAAAAACATATTCTGTCCAAAGTTGTGGAGGCAGAGCTAGGAGGGAGACCCAAACTGAAACCTCCTCAATTTTTTCTCTCTTTGCATCAAAGAGTGGAGTCCATTTTTTTAACAGAATTGGTGAGGGGATGAAGCACCAATTGTGCTCAAGAACCCATTCAAGTGTTTCATGTTTTCTAAATCTAACCATGAACCACCCCCGATCTAAGATGATCACCTCTTACTCATTTTCCAATGCCCCCCTCCAAGCCTTCGATATCTAATCAGCGATATATCTTAATGAATAGAATCTTCCCTTCGCTCTCCCAAAAATGATAAGTTGTGAATATTCCATGGCACTGTCAATTTGGATGTAAACCCCAATGACTATATTGAGGTTTTCTGGTTTTCTCCTAATGCATTCACCTTTCTTCCTCTTCGAGCCTAAGAACTAGGCATTTCCCTTCTCTTGTCCTTCTTTTTAGTTCTTCAATCCATGAAAATTTTCATGGGCTTCAGTAGACTCTTCGTTCTATTGACCTTCTATCAAGATATTTTTCCTTGTAACCTCCCC
The DNA here is from genome assembly GCA_031772625.1 of Pinus tabuliformis. Lineage (NCBI taxonomy): Eukaryota > Viridiplantae > Streptophyta > Pinopsida > Pinales > Pinaceae > Pinus > Pinus tabuliformis. The sequence continues at coordinate 195,731,473 of CM062807.1, read as the reverse complement.
AATCTCTACAAATTACCCATCATTCTCTAGTGGATGCCCAGAAACCACCACCGAGGCCCCCAAGAGGCCAACCTCCTACACTTCTCTATTCTCCTTACCTGAGATTGTAGAAATCATGTAGATTCACAAGCTTATGTAATCTACTAAAAAAAGAGACAATAATCTACTTATACTCTTTATAGTGGAAGCACATAAAGATTGAGAAAAACAATAATTGACAAGAGGAAGAACATCAATGGCACATAACACAATAAGTATCTGGGGAAAGTCACAACTCAAAACCCCACTATTTGTATTACATTAATCAGAAAATCAAGATGAGATTACAATTCTTGTTCTCTAAAGAACAATCTCAACACTCTGTAAAATAAATATCCTAACTCACAAGCAAGCTCAAGCTAAATCCAGGCCTCTTCTCTGCTCTCCAATCTCCCTATTCCTTGCACCCTTGGTCAAAGAATTTGGATAAATACAATATGTTCTGCTCAACCTTGAGCTTAACGTGCACAAGTATTTCCTATCCTCTTCCTGATGGCTTCCTTTGGCCAATACTTAGCCAGATTTCCAAGCCTCCAAGCTTCTAATTATTTTCACAATTCCTAAGAGAATTAGCCTGTATTTAAAGGGAAATTACTCATACATAACTACGCAGTCCAAAATTATGTCCAATTCCTGATTGCATGCACTATCCATACAAATCTGAAAATTATACAACAAATAGTACATTGTCCCTGCTCTCTAGTTTCAATTGGGTCTTTCTCGGAATTGACATGCATGAATTTCTGATGAGGGAATCTTCAATTAACTGGAGTAGCACTAGTTGAGTGCATTAATGCATCAACTGAATGTTAACTCATTGTTAGTTCCTTAAACAATTTGGAACTAATTTAACTGGACTTAACTCAGTACTAATTACCACTCATACTTAACTCATCCTAGACCCCTATAATATAGGGAGAACATATACATGACTTCAGAAATACTTCCAACTCAAAATACCTAAGTTGCCTAAGTCAAATGACTCTAGTTAACTATTACAAGTTGTTATGAGAATAAAATTTGAACTTAATTCTCAATTTAATTCAAGGACAATTTAAACAGGAATTTCTGGATTCTATTTTTATCATTTCTTGTTTCTATTCTCAACAGAGATTTCTTAGATGGTGTCTCTTCCTTGTACCTCCTCTACCACTCCAGGGATGCCTTGAATATCTTCGTCCTTTTGCATCAAACGAGCACCTAGACTTTCTTCCCTTGGAGAATTTTTTAGACTATCTTTCTATTGGGGATCCCTTATCATTGTCCCCCTTTCTCTGAGTTGTATTTATAGTGTGGGCTTTGATGACTCTCTTGGTCATTGCCTTTTCCTTTGCATGAAAATCTTCAGCCAAATAGTGTTTTAACCCCTCGTTCCCCCAGAGACCACAACCATTCACAATATCCTCTAAACCTCTCGTAAACCCTACAGTCTGAGAGATTTCTAGACGGTTTGTGGGTTTTATCTGAATTTCCACCGTTGCCCAAAGTGATTGATCCACTGTTTTTTTTAAGATTCTTGTCCTTCTTGTTGACCCCTTTCAATTTCCCATACATATGTTCTGGCGAGGTTTAACTTAACTTCCTCTAGAAAACATGCTCCACCTTCTGTTAACTGCTCCTTCCCAAAGAAAACCATTTTTCCAGCTGGGGATATAACTTGAAGCGTGACCTTGTCTAGATTCTATTGAGTTGACTCAAGACTCCAAACCATTAAGATGTCTTTTGGCTCAGGTTCCATATCGACAAAGTCCCTTGGACTAATCATTTCCCCTTCTTTATTAAATACAAAAATTACTCTGCTGACCTCCCATGTTGCCTAGTAACTTCCCCATGCTGATGAAATTGTCCAAATTGTGATAACATTGAAATGGTTACCGCTCCTTGTCATTATTCTACATTTCCTCTAGCTATGCCCAGTGTGAATGAAACACCAAAAACGCCTGCCTGTCGTCTATTGACCAAGTGTTGACAGGGATCTAACACCTTCGACAATCTGTGCAGTTAGGGATGCCATCCTGCAACAAACCCCAAGACCTTGATTCCTAAAATCCTAGGCTCCATGTGTGCCCTCCTCCTCCTTGTCATAATGTCTATTGACCCTAGTATTAATATTATAAACTCAATGAATATTATTATACACTAGGAATATTAATACTAAAAACCCAAGGGAATAATATTAAACCCAAGGGATTAATATTATAAACCAAAGGTATATAAACCCAAAGACAAATTTTATAAACCCTAAACTAAACATATTTGACCATGGTTAATTTTCATATTGAGACAATCTTTGTCACAATGCGACGTTGGACCATGGTTCACCATGGTTTACCATGATTAATTTTCATATTAAGACAATCTTTGTCACAATGCGACATTCGAACATGGGTGATGTTAGCGCCTAGATTGACCTCAGGCTAAAGGGAGGCAATCCTAAGATAACTACAAACCACGTTTAACCTGGTAGCTAGCCCTACCAGACTGGGAGAGGGCTCTCTCCTTGTCAATATCAATGAGGATCGTTGCCATTATGTCTTGAGATGACTGAAATGAATGTTGATTTTAGGCTAGGTATAGTAGATTAGGGATTCTGGTTTGATTTTTAGGTTTGGGTTGCTAGATCAATTGGAGAAGGCAGATTGGGTCAGGGAAATCAACTCAGGGATGCATTCATGTTCTATGGGGAAAGGTAGACAAGGGTTTATGTACTAGAAATGGATTGAGATGGTATTTTAAGACAATTGAGGAGTTGAGGAGGGCATAAAGAAACTATGAGTCCTCTTCAAACAGTTGAAAACATTGAAAACCAAATGCATTCCCAAGACAAAGCACAACAGTGTATTTTGTCTATTCACCTTGATTCATTTAGTTTTATAAGAGAAAGATAGATTTGGATACATATAAAACATAAGAAAAACTCATTACAAAGAAGAAATAATACATAAACTCACTGTCACAAGAATCCCACAAAAATAGTTATGAAACCTGGTTTTATTCCTTGCCAAACTGTTGTAGAGATATACAATAGAGTTCAGAGCTTCCACAAGAGTCCAACCTTTACAAATGAATCAAAAAGTACATGATATAGGAAAGGAAACTACTCAAGCTAGCTATCAGGGGTCGAAACCATGAGAAGAGGAGAGGTTTCAACCATATCTAAACTAAGTACACAAAAGTAGGCAGTGGAACAACTTGCCTCTAAAACTTAGGAAACCAATTCATTCATCATCAAAACCACTTGAAACTTGATGTATCTATCCTATAAGGTATTTTTCATCCATATTTACATCAATTTCATCATTTACCATGCATACATTTACCAAGGAATGAGGAAAAAGTTGATTTCCAAGAAAACTAGGAAAAAACTGGAATTTTAGGCAAAACTAGCAAAATCAGTTTAATGTGCAGCGCCAAAAATTTAATGCATAACGCCATTTCAGGGCAAGTTTTGGAGGCCTTCCCGATGTCCAAATTAGGTGAAAATTGGCTTGTCAGAAAGCCTTGCCTGCCTGATTTCTGGAACAATTTGATTTTTCTGATTTGGAGCCCATTTGCCCCTCAAAAATTTGATTCTCCCAAGACTGCTTCCTGTGTAGCAAAAAAGTGGCAGAGAGGGCATTTTTTGGGTGTTTTTTGCCCTTTTGGTGACCAAGACCTTGTCCAAAATTTCTCATTATTTCTGGGTTTACCTATTTTCCATGTTGACTCTAGATATGTAAGCCATTTTGCAAGAGGATGTCACCATCAAAAGCGCAGTGCCAGTGGAGCTATGAACCTATTGGAAAAGCATGTTTTTCAATTTCAAAAATTCAAAAATGTCAAAACTTTCTCCAAATTTCTTGAAATTTGGCATGAGTGATCCTTGTTAGGTGCTTTTTTGAGCCAATGATGCTTCAGCCAATATTTTGAATTTATCTTGCTCTTTCTTCTTCCTCAAAACTCTTCTTAGCTTGGCTTTTAGCCTCTTTGTCCTTGCATTGCAAATCTTGTTCCGGGTTAAGTAGTGGTAGGCCATGTGGCGAAGCACTTTATTCTCTTTATTGGCCTTCTCTAGAAACTTCTCAAGGTGAATGTTCACCCTCTCTAACCAAGTTTCTCGGTCATTTTCAATTTCTTGCTCAAGGGAGGTCATCTTGACCTTTGCCTTCTTTGCCTCTTTCCTCTCTTCTCTAATCATTTGCAACTCCATGATAACCTGCTTGTCAATTAATTGCTTGTTTTCTTGCTCAAGGTAATTGATGATCCACTTTTCTCTCTCAAGGTTAACTGACAAGGCTCTTATTTCAGCCTCCTTCACTTTGATAATCATGTCCTTGATTCTTGAGCCTTGAGAGCCCAAGTTAGTGACATCCTCCTCAATCAAAGTAAACTCTTTGTCTTGCCCTTCAGTAGGGCTCTCCTCATGCATCTTTTGCTTCCCTTTGTCTCTTCTCTTTGACTGCTGGCCAACCTATATAGCTAGAGAAGAAGGCAAAGCCCCTTCCACCCCTAGTGGAGATAACATTTGCCTGTAATCTAGTGAAGAAGGCAAGACCCCTTCCACTCCTGGTGGAGATAGTACTCGCTTGGCAGAAGTAAAAAGACTCCTTGTGCCTCTCTCATAAGTAACAAATACTGGCACACCTATAGTCTCAATCTCATGGACACCTGGCTGTCCTAATGGTCCTCCTTCCTCCTGAGGCACTGATGAAACCTGAGGGCCTTTGAACATCTCATGGGAAATAAAGGTCTCCCATGGTATGTTCAACAAGTTTAACTGGTGCAACACAACAATCTTAATCAATGAGAAGTGATAAATGGTGCTGAGTTGCTGAGGAAAAGGTTTCTTTAAACATAATGGGCCATGAATGTTCTTGTATATATAGTAAGGGAGGTTCATCATCCTCACCCTAGTAAAGTGCATCAACAACCTGATATTATATGCATATAAGCGGGAAAACCTTCCTTCACAGGTGAAATATTTAATGATAAGCTTCATAAGAGGAACAAAATTGTTCTCCAAGTATTTGAAAGGAAATACTCTGCTGATTTGGCTGTGATATCTAGCCTTAATGTAAGGCTCATAATGTTCTCTGTCCACATACTGCCCTTTATTCCATTCCTCACCTACATTAGGGATGTTTGTTGCTTCTAAGATGGTGGTAGGTGACAAGGTGAAGGAGACACCAGCAATATTCACTTGGCCATTATGTGAATGGGTGACAAACAACCGGGCAAGCTTGTGATGAAACTTTACCCTCTCCACCATTTCACAAAACTCATAGCAAGACTGATGTCTGAAACTAGATATAGCAAGAGGACAAGCAAGCAATTCTGTCAGACTAATAGGTTCCTCTCAGATGATCTTTCTCCCTTTATGTGTCTTTCTTGACACATGTGCTTCTTTGGAAGTATTACTGAAAGTTTCCTCCTCCCTCTCATAGTCTGAGTCTCTCTCCATGGTCTTTTGGTGATGTGATAAGTGATGAGAAATGAAAGTTTGTAGTGAGAACAGATGAGTATGAAGAGATTTTAAAATATAGGGTAAGGGAGATGTATGGGGAATGTGACTGCTTGAGGGAATGTTGGGGTTTTAGGGAATGAGGGGAATGGGTAGGTTTTAGAATGTGGAATAGGGATTTAGTAATGAAGTGGGTGTAGTGAAGATGTATTTGGGAGTTTAGGGTTTAGGGAATAGTGTAATAGGGCTAGGGTTTTGTAAATGAGAGTGGGGTTTTTAGGGAGTGAACTTTGATGATTGTGGGATAGGGAATAGGATTTGGAAAACTCACTGTGAATGGAGTATGAGAGAACAACAAAAACCTTTGATAACTTATGAGAGGTGGTTTAGTAATTATTTAGGGTTTGGTTTTGACAATTTGTTAGGGTTTGTTCTAACAGAAACCAAACACAACCCTAGCAACCAAACATTACTCTTCAAGGCAAGGAAGAATGATGTACTTACTTGGAACAAGCATCAAAAATATTTTAAGGAAGTTTGAAGGTGATTTGAGGCAATTTTGGTCTTCTCGAACAGGTGCGTAGCGCTCACTAACAAGTGCGCAGTGCCGATTTAATGCATAGCGCCAAACCAAATTAGCACTGTGAAACTGTAATAGGTGCGTAGCGCCAATTTAATGCGTAGCGCCAGGGAAATAATGTGCAACGCCAGCAACTCTTTGCCAAATTTCCTCTGTTTTCCTCCCTTGGCTCAAAATCACGTTTTCAATTCTCCTTAGCTCTTCAATAAACAAGGAATGAATAAAATATATGAATTGGCCCTTTATACTTTTCCTCTTTTTATTTTTCATAAACCAAAACCCACTTTTCTATAGTTTTGTCACTTTTGAAAAATACTCTGTTTTTCTGAATTTTGGACTTTTTTGACTTCTTGCAGGTGGACTTACTCTCTTCATGGACCTTTTGCTGTGGCAGAAGCTGACATTGTTACCAGGTCACTAGGAGCACTTATTACATATAGGAACAGTAAAATTACATAATTTACATGAAATGAAACCATGAAATAAAAATGCTCTATTTCACTTCAAAACAAAGTTTGGAGGTAAAAGAGCTTTATTTCAGCATATCAGAAGTAAACTCATGACTATATGAACCTTTTTATCCTCCTCATGTGCCTGCTGACCTTTTTATTCAATCTTGGATGACCATGATGACAAACCCTAATACCTAGTGAAACTAAACCCTAAAACTAGTTTTTATAAATGAAATGAACTAAAATGACTATAAATTACTAAAAAGAGGTTTGAACAAGCCAACAGGTATATGACATGAGGAAACTGAAATGAAACCACTACCATTAGTTGATCCATGACCTAATGGAATGTAGCTGATTGAATGAGACACCTAACATGCATGCGAGAAAGAGAAATTTTGATCGTTGATGGCAGAGTGAAGATACTGACACTAACAGGTGACAATGGTTGACCATGGTTGATTTTCATATTGATACAATCTTTATCACAATGTGACATTGGACCATGGTTCACCATGGATGATGATGGTTGACATTGGTTTACCATGGTCAATTTTCATATTGAGACAATCTTTGTCTCAATGTGATGTTGGACCATGGTTGACCAAGATTATAAACCCTATGATTAATATTATAAACCCTATGAATAATATTATACCCTAGGAATATGAACCCTTAGATTAATAAATCAAGGGGACTAATATTATAAACCCAAGGGATTATAAACCTTATGAATAATATTATACCATAGGAATATGAACCCTTAGATTAAGAAACCCAAGGGATTACTACTGAAAACCAAAATTTTGTAATGTAATAATGCGACATTGAATAAATTCCAATGTAAAGTAACATTGCAACAATGATTCTTAGATTGATTTTCATATTGAGACATATTTTTCATAGCATGGCATTGGCCCATGGTTGACCATAGTTATAAACCCAAGGGATTTATATTAAACCCTAGGATTAATATTATAAACTCTATGAATAATATTATACCCTAGGAATATTAATACTAAAATCTCAAGGGATTAATATTATAAACCCAAGGCATATAAACCCAAATTTAAATTTTATAAACCCTAAAATAAATATAGTTGACCATGGTTGATTTTCATATTGAGATAATCTTTTTCACAATGCGACATGGGACCATGGTTGACCATGGTTTATTTTCATATTGAGACAATCTTTGTCATAATATGACATTGGACCATGGCTAACCATGATTATAAACCCTAGGATAAACATTATAAACCTTGTGAATAATATTATACCCTAGGAATATGAACCCGTAGATTAATAAATCCAAGGTATTGATATTATAAACCCAAGTGATTAATACTAAAACCCCGAGGGATTAATACTAAAAACTCAGGGGATTATAAACCCAAGAGAGTAATATTAAACCCAAGGGATTTTTATTCTAAACCCAAGGTATGTAAACCCTAAGTTAAATATTATGAATGGTAAAATAAACATAGTTAACTATAGTTGACGACTGTTGACCATGGTTGATTTCCATATTTAGACAATTTTTGTCACATGTGACGTTGGAGCATGGTTGACCATGATTACCCAAGGGATTTATATTAAACCCTAGGATTAATATTATAAACCTTGTGAATAATATTCTACCTTAGGAATATGAATCCTTATATTAATAAACCCAATGGATTGATATTATCAACCCAAGAGATTAATACTAAAAAACCAAATTTTGTAATGTAACAATGCAACATTGAATAAATTCCAATGTAATGTAACATTGCGACAATGATTGTTACACTGATTTTCATATTGAGACATCTTTCTCACAATGTGATGTTGAACCATGGTTGACCTTGATTATAAACCCAAGGGATTTATATGAAACCCTAGGATTAATATTATAAACCCCATGTATAATATTATACCCTAGGAATATTAATACTAAAAACCCAAGAGAATAATATTATAAACCCAAGGTATATAAACCCAAAGATAAATATTATAAAATCTAAAATAAACATAGTTGACCATGGTTGATTTTTATATATTGAGACAATCTTTGTGACAATGTAATGTTGGACCATGGTTGGCCATGGTTAACCAAGACTGCTTTTCATTTTCGGACAATTTTTGTCAAAATGCAATGTTCAACCATGGTTGATTTTCGTATTGAGACAATCTTTGTCACAATGTGACATTGGACCATGGTTGACCATTGTTGACCGTGGATGACGATGGTTGACAATGGTTGATTTTCATATTAATACAATATTTGTCACAATGTGACATTGGACCATAGTTTACCATGATTACAAACCCTAGGATTAATATTATAAACCTTATGAATAATACTGTACCCTAGGAATATGAACCCTTAGTTTAATAAATCCAAAGGATTGATATTATAAACATAAGGGAATAATAAACCCAAGGGAATAATATTAAATCCAAGGGATTAATATTTAAACCCAAGGTATATAAACCCTAAGATAAATATTATAAACTCTAAAATAAACATGGTTGGGCATTTTTTACCATGGTTGATTTTCATAATGAGACAATCCTTCTCGCGATGCGACATTGGACCATGTTTGACCATGATTGATTTTCATATGGAGATAATATTTTTCGCAATGCGACATTGGACTATGTTTGAACATGGTTGATTTACATATTGAGACAATCTTTGTCACATTGCGACATTAGACCATGGTCGACCATGATTGGTTTTCATATCGAGAAAATCCTATGACAAACACTAAGATAAATATTATAAACAAGATATATATAAACCCTATGATAAATGTTATAAACAGTAAAATAAACATGGTTGGTAATGGTTGATTTACATATTGAGACAATCTTTGCCACAATACAACATTGGACCATGGTTCACCATTATCGATTTTCATATTGAGACAATCTTTGTCACAATGCGACATTGGAACATGGTTAACCATGGTCGACCATGATTAACCATGATTGACCTTGGTTGACCATGGTTGACCATGGTTGATTTTCATATTCAAACAATCTTTTCCACAATGTGATGTTGGACCATGGTTAACCATGATTATAAACCCAAGGGATTTATATTAAACCCTAGGATTAATATGATAAACCCTGTGAATAATTTTATTCCTTGAGAATATAAACACTTAGATTAATAAACCAAGAGATTGATATTATAAACCCAAGTGATTAAATACTAAAAACCCAAATTTTGTAATGTAATAATGTGATATTGGATAAATTCCAATGTAATGTAACATTGCAACAATGATTGTTAGATTGATCTTCATATTGAGACATCTCTGTCACAATGTGACGTTGGACCATGGTTGACCATGATTGGCCATGATCAACCACGGTTAACTATGGTTGATTTTCATATTGAGACAATCTTTGTCAAAATGATGTTGGATCATGGTTGACCATGATTGACAATGGATGACCATGATTGTCACAATGTGACATTGGACCATGGTTGACCATGATTAATTGTTAATTATTAATTAAACTTAAACTTAAACTTTGACTATTTTCAACCATAGTTAAACACGATTGACTATAGTTGACCATGGTTTGACTGTGCTTGACCATATTTCGACTATGGCATCTATATAGTTGACCATGATTTCGTTATTATTACCATTGAAATGGTAGTTGTTGATGCTCAACCATGGTTTGACTATGACTAATTGTGACCATCCACTATATGTGTCCATGGTCAACAATGGTCATCCACCATACTTCAATATAGTTCACTATGGTTGAAAATGGGTCACCAACTCATAGGCCATGATGTCCATGGTATCGATGGTATCTATGGTTCACCATGGTAGTTATGTCTACTATTATTGACTATGATGCCCATGGTGACTATAGTTAACCATGTCAACAATAGTCAACCATAATTAACATATTTTAATGGATAAATTAATTTATAGGTAAGACATTATAAGTGTGTGGAATAATATATTATTAATGTGACATTGATATTATATCAAAGTTTTACTAAACTATTTAAATGTTTTAGTAATGCTTTGTAAATTTGTTGATATTATATTAATGTCATAATTAAATATTAATGATATATTAAACACTAAAAATTCATATACTAATTGTGTATTAAATATATAATGTATCAACGAATTAAACTAATGATTAAGTTAATATATTAATATATTATTCAACATTTAAAATACTAAAATATTATTATTAATATTAAAATATTTATATTATTATTTTAATATTAAAATTAAGTATTTAAAACAATATTATTTCAACCTAACCCATTAATATTAAACAAGGTTGCCCCTCTCCCCTACCCTATTTGGCATTTACATTGATAAGCTCGTAGGCTATTTAGAGGAAGCAGGATGTGATGGAACGATCTTAGCTGGGATAGTCGTCATCCTTTTTCTCTATGCTGACGATATTGTTCTTTTGGCAAGGTGCCCATCTGATCTTGACAAACGACTCGGGCTTCTTAATGATTTCTGCTCTACCATGGGTATGATTGTTAACACTGACAAAACAAAAGTTATGATTATCAAATCCAAGAAGGACACTTACGCTAGTTTTGTGTATTACAATAATAACTTGAAGGAAGTGTATTCTTACAAGTACCTAGGAATTGATATTCATCACAAGCTCAATTGGAACCATAGCATTGAGAAAAGGATTAATGGGGGGTGGAAAGCTTATTTTTGTCTTGAAAATAATTGTAAAACAGAAAACCTTGCAATGTGGGATAAAAAGAAGTTCCTCTTTGAAACTTTAGTCACTCTTGTTATCTTATATGGCTATGAGGTTTGGGGTTGCAGCATCTCCAGAGAATCATGGAGAAATATTGAGCAAATCCAGAAGAGTTTTATAACTTATAGCCTGAAAATTAAAAGTAATACACCTTATCCTATTCTCCTTATAGAAGCAGGTATTTCCCCTATTGAGAGCCTAGCTATGATTAGGTTTCTGCTGTACAAGCACAAACTCAATAACATAGACGATCATAGACTTCCTAAGCTAGCTTTAAATTCCAGCCAAAACCACCTAAGGCTCAATCGGGGGTGGCATAAAGACACAAGGCCTGGTGGAGATCAACGAGAATGATGCATTGCAAAATATAAATAACATTAAAGATATTGTTACTTCTAAGTTCAAAGAAAAAATGCAGTGTGAGAAAGATTTAGCGGCTAAAATAAAATTAAGTTATTATAAGAAGGTCATCAACCCCACCCTAGAAGATCAAAAGTATCTCTCTATTTTAACTAGCTCAAAGAAGAAAATTAATATAGCAAAGATTAGAACGAATTATCATGAGCTCCATAGTGAAATAGGTCGTTGGGCAGTTCCTAAAACGCCATGGATGGAAAGGATCTGCCATATATGTGAGAATAGGGACATCGAGGATGAAAACCACTTCCTCTTAGAGTGCCCCGTGTACAACCACATTAGATCTCAGTTTCACAATCTTTGTTACAATACTGACCTTCCTAGCCTTTTACAATGTCAAAATTATAGTGAGCTCGGGAGGCTTCTCTCCAAGCTTTTTGAGTATAGGAATAAAATCTTAAATCAAAATAAATAATTTATTTCTTTAGGTCCGATAGACCAATGTTTGGTTTTAGCAGACGTTAACCATCATCATCATCATCATTAATTGGTAAAGTAGTATTAATAATAATACTTATAGTAATTTAAATAAAATACTTATAATTATAATTTTTATAATTATAATAATTAATAATTAATTGTCATTATCATATAATTATTATTATTATATTTATATATTTATTAATATCAATATTAATATTAATCTGTTGGGCTTTTAATTTTAATCCTTAGGGTTTATAATAATAATTCTTTGGATTTATAATATTAATAATCTCTTTGGTTAATAATATAAATATTTATTATATTATGGATAATATTATCATATTTTTTCACTTCTGGTTCACGAATACCCGGGTCAATGGGTAGCCGCTACATCCAGGGTTGTTCAACACTGAGTGGACGCACCCAAAGGCATCAACACCCCTCGGCCTATTTACTGACCTAACCCCAAGAGCTTTCGGGATTCGACCCTGTGACCTCCCATTGGCGAGGCACTTGATTTGACCGATTGAGCTAACTCTTGGGGCTATATATATTATCATATTATTATCATATTATTATTATTATTATTATTGTTATTTTTCATTATAATAAGGATGAGAAGCTCTTATGGTAGCTTCCCTGGGGCGTCCTCATCCTGACACGTGGTAGGGCCTCTACTGTACAGTTGGTACAGGCCTCTGCTAGGCTAGGCCTGTTCCCTACAGTCGCTCGACTCCACACCATTTACGCTCATTCCATTTTTTATGCGCACCTACCTTACCCCCCTCGACCGTGACCAAACCCTAATGTTCATTAGACTTTTTCTGTTGTTTGGTCCCCTCCTATGATGGTTACTCCAGAAAACGGTGGCAACTATTTTAACCCCCGGGGCAACAATAAAGACGGACCTAATAGACTACTCTAAGGACCCCCTCGAAGGCATATCCATTTTTGGCAGAAAGTCCAACTTCGAGGTTTACTTCCCATTTAGCAAATAACTAACCGAGGTTATCACTCTGCTTCCACCACTCACGGGTCTGAACAGTGCAGTCATCGATCTGCTAGAAGTGTCGTCCTCTTGGCCACCCTATGACGTTACTCCCTTGGTGTTGATCCCCCATCATTTTGCATCCAGGATCTCTAGCCCTCATTAGGCGGCTGGTTCATCCGGCCTCTCCTCACTCCAACTGTTTTCCGCCTCACATTATCCCTCACAGTGTCTACAGGGAGTGGCTATGCCCCTTCATACTCCCATTATCCTGACCTCAACTCCTGCTCCCCCCTCTGGCTGCTATTCAAGCATTCCCGCCCTCCCAGATGCCTTCCCTGTTGGCTTCCCGGCTGACCCTAAACCAACACCACCCAACCCTAACCATAACCCTACAAACCCTAATTTCAATGAAGCTCAAGGGAGTGGAGAGGCCACGTAGCTAAGACCTGGAAAGAAGTTGAGGTGTGTTAAGCCCAAGGGACTATATGTTTTCATCGATTGGGAGGAGGACTTCCAGTCGCAAGATACCATGGAATTGGTGACAATAGTCCTGGTGGGAAAAGTTAGGGGACATAATTACTTTGCAGCAAGACTAAAGTAATGGGTTGTAGAAATCTAGGGCCATCATCTCGCTAATTTGCCTTTCGTTCAGACCTTTACCCGTGGCTAGTTTTCTCTACGTTTTGCATGAGCAGAACATGCTAATTCAATATTGTCCTCCTTCTAGCACATTAAGCAGGCCCCAATTATGCTAAGGAGGTGGAGTCCACTTTTTGACCCAAACAAAGAACAGCTTGGGGCTGGGCCAATTTGGGTCGTCTCCCCAGTCCGTTGCTCCATTTTTGGACTGAGGACACGTTTAGGAGAATTGGGAACTCCCTGGGCACCTACCTCAATTATGATATATCATACCTCTCCACTAGGGTTATGGCCTACACTCAGATTCTGGTACACTTGGACATCAGAGGAGGGTTGCATGAGCAAGTTACCCTGCACTAGAAGAATTGCAATCATACCCAGATCCTTGACTATGAGGGAGTCCCCTTCCCATGTAGATGATGCCATAGAGTCAGACACCTTACAAAGATTGTCCTATTCTAGCAAAATCGAAGGTTGGGTACAAGGGGAAGTCATCTCCCTCATTGAAAGCTCAAACACAGGCGAATCACTCGGATGAGGTAGAGAAAATTGACACTAATGCAGCTGGATCCAGGCTGGTCTCGACAACACCAAAGAAGTGCAGGAAAACACCTCTCTGACCTCCTTCACCTCCATTGACTAGGTCTAAGGTGGTTGCAGGAGTCGCGCTATCTTCAGGTATGTCAAATCTTGTCCCTTGCTCTGCATCAATTACTAGTTCTTCTGCACATAATGATATAACTATGGGACCTCAGCAAAGCCCTGTTACCTTGCAATCTAGCCTCAATCACCTTGAATGTCACCTGATTCCTCCTCCACCTTCTATATCATGTACCCCCCCTTCCTTCCTAGAGGAAGTGCCATCGGGTGTGAATCTCAGAACTGATCCCATCCCCCATCGATACCACCTCCACTCACTTTCTAGGTTTCGGGCTCTAGATTCTCTGGGCGTTGGACTAGTCCCTCCCCCCCACCTCTCTGAAGCTCCCTTGAGGTAGACCATCCTCCCTGTCAAAAGATAAATAGAAGGCAGGGATGGAGGTTGCCTTGGGCAAACAACTTACACTTGACAAGGTCCTTAGAGCACAAAACCCACAGGAGCCGTTTCCACCATGAAGGTTCTCTCCTTCGATTACAGAGGGATTGCTAGTCTTGAGAAAAAAACAAGCACTGTGAAGGCTTCTCCAAAAGGAGCCAATTGACATTGTATTCCTACAAGAAACCCTAAGTGTTGTGGGGAAAAATGCCTATGCAGGACGATCCTATCCACCTAAGGTGTGACAGTGCCTTAGCAACAAACGAGTATAGCTATACTGGTTTCTTCCTTTATGAAATGTGAAAGAAGAGAGATCAATAGACTTACCGGTGTCTTCCGTTTGTCCCTCGATCCAATCTCCCTTCTCTTTGGGTGTTCACAGCTACTTGCCTTCTTGCTTATCCAGCTACAACTTCCTGCAAGATCACAAGAGAACAGCTACTTGCGACAAGAGAACAGCTACTCGAGACAAGAGAAGAACACTACACAAAGACAGATGTTCACATTCATAACTAGTTTAGGATTAGAAATAAACCAAATACACTAATACATTCATACATCAAAATACATCAGCATATAGGAGAAACCAAGATAGCTTTATTGATGAATAACAAGGTTCAGGAAGAGATACAACCCAGAGGGCTCCAATCCAGCATCTCCTTCCCAGCAAATGGAATTCCTATCTTCAGCCCCTTCAAAGCATTAAGCACCCAATGATTCCAGTCTCAAACCAACAACAATTCTTTGCAATAATAAAATTCCAGCCTCTAGATCTCATGGAGGAGAGATCCATATATAGATGTTTGGAGAGAGGATGAGTCAGCTTGAGATCTGACTAGTGTCCTCTCCCTCTATCAGTTCTTGAGTCCACTTGGAGGTTCTTGCTTCCACTTGGAGATTTGGAACCTCTTACTCATCACCAGTCGAATTCCTTGAGGCAAGTGTCATTTTGGAAGCTTCCTGGGTTTTGACACCTTGAGAAATGAGCCTGCCACTTGTCCACTCTCGTTCAGCGCAGGTAGCCTTTGTTCCAGTTGACATTCAACGTAGGTAGCCAGTGTTGGCTTTGACATTCAGCGCAAACAGCTAGTGTAGCCACTGAAATGATCCTGAATTGACTTGTTTTGAGCAGTTTTTTGGTGGAGAACTTCTGTGAATTGTTGTGGTTTGTTAGCCTTGTTCCTATAGGGGTAGGAACAACATGTTTAGGGACTTTAGATCCCTTAGATTATGGACATTTCATGCTCAATGCTGTAAGGCACAAAAATGTCTATAACAGTTGCCCCCTAAAGTATGAGGCTGTTTATCGGGCGAAATTCTTTATCAGGGGGATCCGAAGTTCATCCAATGCTGGGAGGAGACCTGTAATACAATACAATACAATACATTATTTTCCATACTGCTTTCATGATCTAGCTGAGGTGGGCATTCCCATGCTCAGCTTTATAAATTCATTTTTCTGTACATAGAACAAACAATCGTCTGATGATAGACTGATAATTTTGATGAAATTATCATCCTTTGAGTAGGATGATCATCTGCTGCAATGATGTACATGTCAATGTCTTTATCTTTTCTGAATATATATCGCAGCCCGGATGGATGAAACTAGATCCGGGGTCTTCAAACTCATTCGATCTTCACTCTAAGTACAAGTCGATCCATGTGAGAATTGTTCTGAAGTCGAACATGGAAAGACATCGCTTGATTACTGGTCAATGATGTAAACCGTTAACAAGCGCGAGAGGAATCACCGATAATGATAATGACCCTCAAGGTACTGCAGTACAATTCACGTGGTGTGAATAAAGGACTTGGCGTCGAACACCACGCAAAATCTTTCGGTCGAAGGTCATTGATGTATACCTGTCACCGAAAGTGAGAAACTTGCCATTGTGGCATGCAAGCTTCAAAGTACTGAAGGGGTTGTTCCTAGATCAACTTCTTGGATAATGAGCTGATGTCGACAAGAAGAGATCCGTCAAAGGAGGGCCTTAATGAATCCCACATCATTGACACGGAACGGAGCTAATGATTTTAATGGAGGTGAAAACGATCTGTGACATATGATTCAGGGTGGCAGTCATGAAAGGATGAAGGATAATGTATGGCAGTGGATGGGACACGGTTGACTCTTTCTGAACGACCTCTCTTGAACATATGGCGACACTGATACGATGGATCAGTAGCATTACCCCAAATATGGATGGTATGGCGAGACCATGGATGTGACCGGTGAATGAAACAACCCAACCCGATTGCGGTACGGAGGAAAAGTGTCATGTTCAAGAGCGACTTGCTACCATCAAAGTTTTCTTTAGTTTCTCCCAATTTTTCCCCAGTCATTGCTGACCAGTACCTCTTTATTTTTGTCAAGCTTGAGGAGGATAACATATACTTGTTCTATAACCTGCCCTTCGGGCAAGCCCATCGCTATGTTTTAACGAGCCTAGCGATAGTGAAACTCGTTCTCGTCTAAAGACAAGTTTGTCGCTATTTAATGATTTTAACGAGTCTAACGACAAGGATAACTCGGTCCTTTTCATTTTTAGAGAGTCTAAAAAGGTACATAAAGTTAACTCCAAAAGTCCTTTTTCGTCATCTAATCCCTTAAATCCGAAAAAGTATAAAACAATACAGAAGGGATGAGTTTTCGATAGTTTTAACGAGCCGAACAAAACAAGCGCTCGATCCTTTTGTGCAATAATCCCTCAGGTCCAAAAAGATTAAAATCTAGAGGAGGGATAGCTCTTCCGGTCAATTTAACGAGCTGGAAGGCCAAAACTCGGCAATCTTTTCATATTTTACGAGTCAGTTGAAAAGAGCTTAAAGAAGACTCGTCTTTTGAGGAACGAGTGATAAACAGGGATAGCAGCTGATTCCAGGTACAGGTTGGAATTTTCCAATCACGGCAGTGTCACAAGGATGGCTAGGTGTAATCACTCTTCGCAGCTGTTCCTCAAAATGGGTAAACAATCATATGGAGGTGAACGATCGGCCAAATGAAAAGTGGAGGTGACGGTGCAAACACGACCAAGGCTTTAACGGCTGATGATATTACATTCACAGTGGTTATTTACCGGGATAGTTCATTTTTTAACGAGCTTAAACGCGGATTGAAACACTTGCTCGATCTTATGTTTATTTTTTAACGAGCATGAACTATGCGCTAAAACTGCTCGGATCTTGCGTTTATTTTTTAACGAGCATGAACTTTATGCTAAAACTGCTCGATTACCCAGTCATATGATAAGAGTGTCTCATCAAGATTCTATTTTTTATGGAGCTTCATCTCACTAAGCTTTGCTCCGCATCCTTTCTTTATGCAAGTTAGGAAACGGCTAACCCAAAAAACAGATAAATAACCGCTCTTTGCTTGCACTCCAAAAGGTTTGCATGCCCCCAGGTATAAAGTATGATTTCAAGGTTACCCCTCAATTTGCAGATAAAACATTTGTTTTACCGGGAGAGGCCTACCTCTTTCAGGCTACCCAAAGATTGTTCTGTTATTCTTTCAACAAAACACTTCTTCGGCGATGTCTACCGAGATAAACAAAGGTGAGTGACGAGACCCGCCCTCTCACATAACTTTGACAAGAGAATCTTATTCTAGAACAACCCCTCTTCCAATCACGGACGGGGTACGGACTAGTCATATTCTCCCGCGGAAACCTACTCTATACCAAAAGTTTTCCTGCTGAAGCAGGCCAGGACGCATGCCCCCTGGGTTCCAGTCATATCCTCCCGGATTACTCGCGCTCATCAGGAGGACAGACCGTGGGTTGAGACACTTCTTGCGTGAATAGACCATTTAGGGATGGTATGTGACTATTTGCAATGCGTGATCCGGGAAATGAAAGTTGGTCCACGAGCTTGACCATTCTTCCTTCATGCGGAAAACACATTACTCTAAAGAGTGAGGAGACTATAGCTCTCATGCAATATATATAGTCTCGTCCAAGGAGTAGGTTATAATCCAAGGGTCCTTGAACGACCATCACGTTCATTTGAACGGTCTTCCCTTTCAATGTTATAGGCACATTGGGGAGGATCCCTAAAGGTCGACTGGTTCCTTTATCAAAACCTGATAGATTTCTCATTTGAGGTAAAAGTGTTGGCGAACCAAGCGCTTTCCAAGCAATAGAGGAAAGGATACTCACAGATGCCCCCTCATCAATGATAGTTCCAGCCATTACCATTCTGTATATTTGAACGATAATTCTAAATGGTATGCTTGCTAGCAACCGGGGTCTGCCTAGTTGGTTCCAGTCAAAGGACACAACCAGGTTGCTTGGTGGTGGGACCGAATAAACGGCCGGATATTGCTCTGACGAACTTCCTTCCTGCGATAAAGGAATGGGGGCATTGCCCCCTTGTTCATCAGAGTCAGTGTTGATGAAGAGAATTTGGACGGTGTCGTCTTTATTCTCCTCTGTGATGGTATCATTCGAAGATAGAGCCTCTGAAGGCAAAACCGGGTCAACTGCCGTATCAACCTGTTGACTTTCGTTAGGCATGGATCCAGACGGTTCATCTTCAATGATAGGTGCTTCGGCTGACCATCTGGGCGGGTCAGCCGGGTTCTCAACTAGTGAAGGACTTGGCAGGAGTTTTTGATATCCAGGAGGAAGTTGCGCTCGTAAAATCGGGCGATCTTCCAGAACTCTTTTAGCCTCGTCTAAGAAGGGACAACGGTGGATGGTGTGATCACCTTCACATAGTTTGCAGGGAAATCTAAATTTCCCTCTCTGTCCTGTGACTTCACTTTCACTAGTTGACGGTGAGCAGTCAACATGGCTATCAGAGGTCGATGCTACCGAATTGTGCAAACGGGGAGACCAGTCCCTTAGTATTCGAGGGATACAAGGACAATCTCTATGGAAGTGGTCTCCCTTGCATATGACACATGGTGATTTAGGCCTTGTCAGTGTTGTGTGTGGATTTTTGTTAGACGACACTTGTTTGCCCCCAGTTGCCTTTGGCTTTTTCTTCTTCTTCTCTTTCTTCTTCTTTTCCTTCTTCTCCTTAGGAACCTGGTTTTTTGTTTTACCAGTTCCGTCAAGCGAAGAAGAAGGAGGAGAGGAAGATGAAGTAGAAGGCTGGTGGGCAACTCTAGTCTGGTCTAACTGTTGACTCGACTGTTCAGGAATGGTGGTGTTCTGAACGACATTGGTTGAAAAGAGCCAAACTGGCAGGCCAATTGTCAGTCCTGGAAGCGACAATGTGGCCATGTGGGGCGCACCAACATCTCCCCAAGAGGAGAAGGGACTAGGATTTCCACCAAGGGGAATTCCTTGGTTGGTGTGCTCCATTTTTCAACCTAAAGATCAACGCAGGAATAAAGGGTGATTGTTTCGTTTAAAATAAATTTTAACGACGCTTTAGACACAACTTGCTTTTTCAGTTTTAAAGAGTCGAGAAAAAGCTAAAGATGACTCTAGTCTCCTTCGATGTTTTAACGAGCCCGAAGTGACAAATGCTCGGATGGACTTTTTCCGTTATAGAGTCTGAAAAAGGCCAAAAGGAACTGCTCTGGAGTTCTAGGCAGAGGGTGTGCCAAACTTTTCGCAAAACCGCAGAATACTTTTTAGGGTACGGGCGGTCGATTTCCTGAATGTTGTGTTCAGTGCATTGCGATCAGTAGGGCGGCCGACACGGCTTCCTAAGGATAAAGGTTTTATGCCTATAGGGGTCTCCCAATATATACGCGACGGTATGTGGGAGCACAATCCGTACTGGCACTATCATCCCTCAGGAGGAATCACCCACCATCCACGAGATCGACAGTCACCAGGCTTAACGACGCCGGAACACGTCTCTAGCCTAGACCTCTATGTTGTGCGTTATGTTACAAAGCGTTGTTAAGTTCATTCAATTTATTTTAGGTTGATCTTTTTAAAGTTTTCCTTTCAGGGTTCACCACGAGATGTATGATACAAATTCCTAAATGTAGTCTAAAGATGATAAGCAAGTTTTATATCTTTTCAACTTTGAAATTCCTAGCTACTAAGGGAAAAGAAAGACACCGTCTTTTCTCAAAGAGAAATCAGCACACTCTAATGCACTTTTTCCTAAATCCAACATGAAAACTATCAAATGCAAATGCACAATGCAGGTGTTTGTTTTCCGCTTTCTTAGTATTGATGCCTACAAAGAAAGCTTTTTTGTACAACTTTGAATTTGCTTTTAAATGATCAATACAAACAAGTTTACTTTTTCGAAATCAGAGAAGATAGAAGAGATTACAACACTTAACGATTTTCGAAATGAATACTTGTTTCGACACTTAAAAGAGACAAATTCAAACCAATAAGCAAAAGTAAAGGTACAATCAATCTGCAAACAGCCAATGAACTCTCTTCTAAGATCACAACCGACAGATCTGAATCAAGGGCTACAGGATGACTATTTTACTCATGCAAAGGAAGACTGTAAATGACGCCACAAACACATAAAAACACTCACAGTCTTTTTGTACAAAAGGAGGCGGAATCTAAGCAGAGAAAAGGAGTTATCAGGCTGGTACCTATGCTGGTTACAGGCTGCAAAAAACAGAGATCAAAACAAGGCAAAACAGAGCAGAGAACCCCAGCTGCACAAGAGAAAACTGGTTCAGCGGAACCTCAACACAGGGGTTTTGACATTCAGCGCAGGTAACCTTCACGGGACCTGCGTTGAAATGCAGAATCCCTTCACTGGGTCTGCGCTGAAGGAGAAACTCTCGTTTCCCTCAGGTTCTGGGTCACAGTTTGCTACTTAATCAACTGTTTCAGGCCAAATAAAAGCAACAAGCAAGGTGTAATCAAAGGGATGCTTTGAGAGGCTACTAAGATCTATCACAAGGATCATCAAATCATTTGTGAATCCATTGTTCAGATCACAGACAAGTCCAGCAATTGGATCAAAGCAGCAACTTTCTACTTTGCATCCGGGAAAGATGTAATTCGATTGTTGCTGTCAAGTCTATGAAGTAAACAAATGATAGAAACACAAATAAAATGACTAAACAAATCCTCCCCAGTGGAGTCGCCAATTTGTTGTGGGGAAAAATGCCTATGCAGGACGATCCTATCCACCTAAGGTGTGACAGTGCCTTAGCAACAAACGAGTACAGCTATACTGGTTTCTTCCTTTATGAAATGTGAAAGAAGAGAGATCAATAGACTTACCGGTGTCTTCCGTTTGTCCCTCGATCCAATCTCCCTTCTCTTTGGGTGTTCACAGCTACTTGCCTTCTTGCTTATCCAGCTACAACTTCCTGCAAGATCACAAGAGAACAGCTACTTGCGACAAGAGAACAGCTACTCGAGACAAGAGAAGAACACTACACAAAGACAGATGTTCACATTCATAACTAGTTTAGGACTAGAAATAAACCAAATACACTAATACATTCATACATCAAAATACATCAGCATATAGGAGAAACCAAGATAACTTTATTGATGAATAACAAGGTTCAGGAAGAGATACAACCCAGAGGGCTCCAATCCAGCATCTCCTTCCCAGCAAATGGAATTCCTATCTTCAGCCCCTTCAAAGCATTAAGCACCCAATGATTCCAGTCTCAAACCAACAGCAATTCTTTGCAATAATAAAATTCCAGCCTCTAGATCTCATGGAGGGGAGATCCATATATAGATGTTTGGAGAGAGGATGAGTCAGCTTGAGATCTGACTAGTGTCCTCTCGCTCTGTCAGTTCTTGAGTCCACTTGGAGGTTCTTGCTTCCACTTGGAGATTTGGAACCTCTTACTCATCACCAGTCGAATTCCCTGAGGCAAGTGTCATTTTGGAAGCTTCCTGGGTTTTGACACCTTGAGAAATGAGCCTGCCACTTGTCCACTCTCGTTCAGCGCAAGTAGCCTTTGTTCCAGTTGACATTCAACGCAGGTAGCCAGTGTTGGATTTGACATTCAGCGCAAACAGCTAGTGTAGCCACTGAAATGATCCTGAATTGACTTGTTTTGAGCAGTTTTTTGGTGGAGAACTTCTGTGAATTGCTGTGGTTTGTTAGCCTTGTTCCTCTAGGGGTAGGAACAACATGTTTAGGGACTTTGGATCCCTTAGATTGTGGACATTTCATGCTCAATGCTGTAAGGCACAAAAATGTCTATAACACTAAGTGTTGTCGATGCCATTTACCCTCTCCTGGAATAAATGCTTCTAGGGTGGAATTTCCAAGCCATTGATGTAAGCACCACTCTGGTGGCATTGCCCTGGGGTATAATCCTCACTCAATAAAGCTAATAATTACCTAGGGTGGCATTGGTTTCATTGGGGTAGATACCTTCTCTACTGAGCTGGGAATTCAAATTAGATTGTTGAATGTCTATGGGCCCTGCCACCACCGAGAGAACTTCTGGAAGCAACTTCTGTCATCCAATATCTTGAAACTAGACAATATCATCATGGGTGGAGACCTAAAATTCTCTCTTGGATTCTCTGAGTCTTGTGGGAACCATGCCCAAGTCGATCCTCTATCAGTCTTCTTTGAGAAACTCCTACAAACACACAGTCTCATTGACATCCCATCTACAAAGTTAGTCCCGACTTGGAGGAATAGAAGAGGTGGGGAGGACAATCTCACCAAGAGGCTCAATCGCTTCCTTATCAAGGAGTGATTTCTGGAGCAAGGATACACTTACTGTCAATGGGTTGGCTTAGGTGGATTATCAGAACACTTTCCGATATACCTTGATATCCGGGGAGAGATAAGTAAGCCACGAGCCCCTTTCAAATTCAACTCCTCCTAGTTGAAGGATAATTCCTACATTCGCCTAGTCTCAGATTTTTGGAAAGCCCACCTACCTGCTATCGGAAGGAACATCATTGATGGGTTTGTAAATAACATAAAGGAACTAAAGAAGCTATCAAATATTTGGGCTCATAACAAGAGGATACAAGAGGAACAACAATTAAGAGACATTGAATTAGAAATTGTTGATATGGAGGAAGAAAGCATGGGTCACTTCCCATCAAATGATCACAGGGATAAGCTTACAGCCTTAACAACCAAACAAGGGAAAATCCTTAAGGAAAGGGAGGAAACTTGGAGACTGAGAAGCAGAGAGATATGGCTGAAGGAACAAGATGAAAACTGTAAATTCTTCCATAAATTTGAAAATGGAAGAAAGGAAATCAACACTATCTGGAAGCTGACAAATCAGCATGGAATGGAGGTAGACACCTTCCCTCACTTGGTCACTCTTGCCACCTCACATTTCAAACAGGTCTACCAGGCTCCTCCCATTTCCACCCTAGCTGAGGTTATAAGGGTAGCACAACTTTTCCCTCGGTTTATCAATCAGGAAGATTCTATGGATCTAAATAGAGAAGTCACTCTTGGGGAACTAGAGGCCACTCTGAAATGGTTTAAGAAAGATAAGAGCCCTGGCCCAGATGGCTGGTTGATGGAGTTCTATTTAGCTTTTTTTGATATCCTAGGACAAGATTTACACAAGATCATCGAGGAATGCAGGATATCTGGACGAATGCATGGGGCCATCAATTCCACTTTTATTGCTTTCATCCCCAAATCATGCAATCTGATAAATTTCAATGATTTTCGGCCCATTTCCCTATGCAATTGCATATACAAAATCATCTTCAAAAACATTGTTAATCGCCTCCACCCTATTCTTTCTACCCACATCTCCTATGAACAATTTGCCTTCCAACAAGATTTTTAGATACATGAAGCTATAGGAACAGCCCAGGAGTTATTACACTCAATACAAACAAAGAAAATCAAAGGTATGATTCTTAAGGTTGATCTATCTAAGGCTTTCGACTGGGTAAGCTGGTTATATATCTGAATGCTCCTTACTCATTTAGGATTTCCTTTAGGAGTTATAAATGGATAATGTGTTGCACCACTAATATATCCTTTAGTGTCCTGATAAATGGTGTTGCTTCTCCTTTCTTCCTCTCTGAAAGAGGACTCATGCAAGGATTCCCTTTATCACCCCTACTCTTCCTACTGGTTATGGAAGGGCTCAGTAGACTGCTTAAGGATATGCACCTAAGAGCCAGACTCACAAGTATCAAGATCACGGACAGATGCACGATAACACAACTCCTCTTTGTGGATGATGTGTTAATTTTCCTTAATGGGGGATTAGGAGATCTGAATACCATACATCATTCTATCAACCTGTTCAAAACTGCAACTGGCATGACTATTAATAACTCAAAATCCACCATTACCATATATGACTACTCCCCACATGAGATCTAGTTCGCACTACAAATACTCCCATTCACCCTGTTGCAAGTAAATGAAGGCCTCCGATATCTGGGATATAGGTTGAAGCTGCTCAGTTACAAAATAGCTAACTGGACATGGTTGATCTCTAAACTAGAAAGGAGACTTAATATATGGTAGCACAAGTATCTCTCCAGAGCAGGAAGACTAGTGCTTATCAAAGTTGTCCTCGAGGCCACCCCGCTATATTAGATGTCACTTGCTTGGATCCCAAAGGGAATCCTTTCGAGAATACAAAACCTCTGTTGCAGATTCATGTGGAAAGGCAAACAAACAGGGAGGATTTTTTCATGGGCTAAATGGGATCTGTGATCGATTTCGAAGAAATGGGGAGGCTAGGGCATTAAGAAACTAGAATATTTCTCCACTGCACTAGCGACCAAGCTAGGATGGCAATTAATTACCACTAACAGTCTCTGGACCAAAGTAACCTCCTCAAAATACATTGATCCATTAAGTCTGATGGATTGGCTGAGATAGACAAGCTGGAACCAATCTGGGATCTCAAACATTTGGAAAGCGGTACTGAAATCATTGTCACTAATTCGTGACGGACTTGGAGAATTTATGATGGAACATCTATCTGTATCGGCCTTGAACCATGGATAGGATGAGGTAATACACACTTATTACCTAAAGGACTAATCCAGCATCTCAAAGAGATTGACATTACACACATCTATCACATTGTTGACCAGGAGAGATCTACCTTCCTACACCAAGCTTGGAAATATTCCCACAACCTGCACATAACTCATCATTGGTACTAGCTCTAGAGGGCATATACATCAGCTCTTACTGAGTCTCACATCCATATATTAGAATGAGAGGATGAGATTATATGGGCAATTGCAAAAAATGGCTGGTACTCTCCCAAAGTGGGATATCTTCACCTTGCCAATAGACATAGACCACAACATATTGATATACGGTGGAAAGGAATGTGGAAGCTCGAAGCCCCCCCTAGAAAAATATTACTCATGTGTTAAATCCTGAAAAACAAAGTCCCGACTGGAGACAACCTGATCAGAAGGGGTCAACATGGGCCCTTTTGGTGATGCCTATGTAAATACAGCTCAAAAACAGTGGATCACTTATTTCTCTCTTAAACAATCACCACTGACCTCTAGAACTCTACTATCTCACACACTCCTACAACTAACTCATGGAGGGGTCAAACTATCAGGGAGGTTTGGGCCAATTGGTGGACAACAACATCCCCGCAGAAAACAAGGAACCTTCCCCTCCTCATTAGCTGGGAAATTTGGATGGTCAGGAACTGCATCATCTTTCTAGACAATGCCCCCCACTGGCCCTCCATCATTGCCTAAATCCTTGCCGACTACAGTAATATACCTAATGATGATGATAACACTACACCCAAACATATCATCCCTGAAACCATTGATCACTCCCAACCTTGGGCTTATATTGACGGATCAGTACAAGAGGTTGGATGTGGGGGGGGGGGGGGGGGGGGGGGGGGGGTTGGTGCCATACTATACTTAACTAACTCCCATTACTATCACATTCAAATGGGACTTGGAGGAGGCACAAACAACTATTCAAAGCTCATCACAACCAAATATCTCATTCAATTTGCTATTGAAAAAAACTGCAGGAATCTACAAGTATTTGGTGACTCCAAAATTGTTTGCAATTGGATTAACAAAACAACAACATGTCATGCTTACACTTTGCGACACATATTGGATGAGGTACATATATATATATCATTTTTTGACAACTTTGCATGTCATCATATCTACAAGGAAAGAAACTCACTCGCTGACAAACTTTCCAAAGAGGCAGTGATCTGGCCACGCGACATCTAGATGATACAAGAACAAAGAGAAGGGGAGCACTACCAGTATTACCACTACCCCTACATGGACCATGTTGCACAGGCTCACCAGGAGCCTGATATCATATGATATGCGACCTATTTTTCTATTTATATTTATTTTGCTTATACATATACAACTACATTTACAGGAAATACTCTCTGCGTAGAGTAATTTAATTTTTGAGAACTAAACAGAACATATCTATGGATTTGTCTCCCTACGTGGAGAACATATCGATATCTGCTTTATTTTTTGCAGGCTTACAGCCTATAAAAACTGCATATGCACACAACATCTACAACATGTAATTTTACTTAATATTAATGAAAATTACGATTTTTCCAAGGGGAAAAATTTGTCATTATAGTATAATTATTATTATTATATTTATATAATTATTAATATTAATATTAAAGTCATATCCATTGAGGCCTACCAGGGCATATCAATCACATTTAATAATGTGGTTGTGCTAGTTAATATCAACATTAATATTAAGTCCATATCATTGACACGTATCTGTATATATCAACCATATTGATTAATATGATTGTGCTAATTATTATCAATATTAATATTAATAATGATGATGATGATGATTAACGTCCACTAAGACCAATGTGGTCTATCGAACCTCGAGAAAAGAGAGTCTAATTGTCATTCTTCAAAATCTTGTTTCTGTGATCAAAGAGCACAGAAAGAAGCATTCCAAGATCACTATAGTTGGGTTGGCTTAATAAGTCAAGAAGATTGGAAGTGTGGCTAATGATAGGGAATTGAGAGAAAATGTGGGCAAGAGTTGGTCAGTATAAAAAGAAGTTATTTTCATCTTTCACCATATCATTATCACAAATCTAACAAATTCTATCATCCCATGGAGTCTTGGGAGTAGACCACTTCCCAGTCTCACTCCGAAGCTCATGAGAATTAGTTCTAATCCTAACGATGTTCATGATCCCTATCTGTATATATCAACCATATTTATTAATATGATTGTGCTAATTATTATCAATATTAATATTAATGATGATGATGATGATGATGATGATGATGATGATTAACGTCCACTAAGACCAATGTGGTCTATCGAACCTCGAGAAAAGAGAGTCTAATTGTCATTCTTCAAAATCTTGTTTTTGTGATCAAAGAGCACAGAAAGAAGCGTTCCAATATCACTATAGTTGGGTTGGCTTAATAATTCAAGAAGATTGGAAGTGTGGCTGATGATAGGGAATTGAGAGAAAATGCAGGCAAGAGTCGGGCAGTCTAAAAAGAATTTATTTTCATCTTCCACCATATTATTATCAAAAATCTGACAAATTCTATTGTCCCATGGAGTCTTGGGAGTAGACCACTGCCCAGTCTCACTCTGAAGCTCATGAGAATTAGTTCTAATCCTAACGATGTTCATTTTCTTCTTGGTGCTACTCAACATAGAGAGATAATCTTATGGAGGATGGGTTTGGTCACCTCCTTATAGTACCTTATCTTCCTTTTACCTTCCAACACCTTAGCATCCCACATCTTGTCCTTACAACTAGAGGTAATAGTATCTTTGATACTGTGTTTTCTTCCCATGATGATTTCCTCCTTAATCCCCCAAAGGTTGAGCCAAGATTGAGCATTCTGATGCCACCCACACTTGATGCTTAGGTGGGGTTTTGACTAAAGTTAGAAGAAATTTTTGGGAGCCTCTTGGATTCCATATTGTGAAGCTTCTTCTTATACATCATGTATCTAAACATAGCCACACTTTCAATGGGGGACAGGCCAGCTTCGATCAAGATGATAGGATAGGGAATATTTTCCTTAATATTGAGGTTATAGGTTATGAATTGCTTTTGGATCATCTCAATCTTTCTCCACCACTCAGATATACTTCACCCCCAAACTTTACATCCGTATAAGATAACAAGGGTGACAAGAGTCTCAAAGAGGAATCTTTTTTTACTCCAAATATAAAGATCAACTAACTTACAATTGTTTTCAAGCTCATAGTAAGATTTCCAACCTCCAATAATTATTTTCTCGATGCTATAATTCTAGTTGAGTTGATGAGGAAAGTCAATACCCAAATATTTATAAGAAGAAACCTGCTCAAGACAATGGTTATCATAGAAAAAAATACCATAGGTGATCTTTTTGGATTTAATGATCATGACTTTAGCCTTGTCAATATTAACTGTCATACGCATCTTGGAGCAGTAGATATGATGTTAAAATTGGCAACTAGGGCCAAACTCCATGTGGGTCATCTTATTTATGGCAGCTGATATTTTTCTTAGATCCCTCTCATAGATAGGTGTAGGATTGATCTAAAGATCATCCAATTCTGATAAGTATTCATGGAGTTATGAATTTACTTGCATTATAAGACAATTCATCAAGGTCAGCCAGCAACCAAATAAACCCCACATGTTCTCAACGTTTTAGTATAAATAGAGCTGGCATTCAAGTCATTTCAACACACTTGGGATCTATTCCTCTCTCTACTTGTCTTTGGGTTTTAGTAGGAGGAGAGATCCTAAGGAATAACGTTTCCATGATCCAGAGAGCAGAAAGCCGAAAAAGCCAGAAAAGCCGGAACTGCCGAAAATGCCGAAAAATCCGAAACTACCAGAAAATCCGGAAAAGCTGGAAAAGTTGGAACTGTCGAAACTTCCGGAAAAGCTGGACCAGTTGGAAAAGATGGAACTACCGGAAAAGCCGGAACTGCCGAAAATCTAGAACTGCCAGAAAAGCTGGAACTGCCAAAAAGATAGAATGTCGAAAAAGCCAAAAAATCCGAAACTACTGGAAATGTTGAAAATGACAGAAAAGCCAAAACTTCCAGAAAAGCCAGAAAATTCAGAAATGTCGGAATTTTTGGAAAAGCCAGAACTGTCAGGACTGCCGGGAACTGACGAAACAGCCAGAGCATCTGTCTCCAAAGGAGAGAAACATGCAAGGGACAACTAACTAACTTTGGGACAGTTGTATGGTACTTAGCAGCAAATACACCAAGCATGCAATGTTACAACCAACATGCAAGGGACAATTAGCATGCAACAAAAAGCATGCTAAGGACAACAAGCATGCTAGGGACAACAAGCAAGCAAGCAAGGTGCAGCCAACGCATAGGTCAGGATGGCAACATGGTGCAGCAATGGCACATAATGCAGTACAGTGATGGGTACAGTCATGATTAATGAAGTGTGATGAGATGTAGCATAGTGATGATGGGTGCAGCATGGTATAGCGCGATGAGGTGCAGCATGATGACGAAATGAAGCACAACGATAGGTGAAGGAGTCACCTTGGAGAATTAGTTGAATCAGCATGACTTCAACTAATCTCATGTATCATCTTCTTAGAGATGATCTATTCTCTTATCTAGATAATTCAAAGTGTTGACTTCTGTTGTAAATGTACTATCTCTCTCTCTGTTGAACTATTGAAGAACATATAAGAAGAATTGCTCAAGTGTTCCCCACATTGGGGTTTGTCCCTGGCTAGCGCCACATCTTGTGTCCTCTTGTCTTGGCTTGTCTTCTACGATTATGTTTATGTTCTATCTGCAATTTACTTTAATGTTGATGTGATTGCTAATCTGGAAAAGATATGGAGCTAACTGTGAAAATTGAAATAAATTGCTCTAAGCATAGAACATACCTAAAATTAACATATGAAGAGTCTTAAGTTGCTTGGCTAGGTCATCATGTCCCCTTGCAAGAAGAACTATATCATCAACATAAAGGAGAAGAGTAATGATAATACCAGCGAGCTCGGTGCCTTTGCAGCCCATAGTTTCTAGACACTCCTCTAGTTTATCAATGTATATACCAAAGAGGGTAGGGGAAAGGAGGCAACCTTACTTAACCTCGATATTACATTTAATATCTTTATACCACCCTTCATTGGTTTTAAGCTTGGCAATGACAGTCTCATAGAGGCAGATCACAACAATCCTCAGTTCAAGAGGAACCATGATCTCTTCAAGCCTCACTTAGAGCTTATCTCAAAGACAATGTCAAAAGATTTTCTAAAGTCCACAAAACAATAGAAGAGATCAGTTTTACTACTGCGACATTCCTCCACGATAATCCTAAGGGTGACAAGGTAGTTGATGGTCGAATGATATCTCCTAAAACCAGCTTGCCCTTGAGCTCTTTTACCCTGGTTCTCAAGCCAAAGGTTATGTTTTTTTTCCAAAATCAGCCCATAAATCTTGGCTAGGATGTGGCTAATCATAATGGTCCTGTAGTTAGAGGGAATTCTTTTGTCCCCATTTTTAAACATAGGCACAATAAGTATTTGCGTCCAAAGCTTAGGGAAGCCATGCTTTACAACCAAATTAAGAAGCTTGTGGAGATGAGGAATGAGGATAGATTTTCCCATTTTAAATATCTCAGCTTGGTAACCTTCAATATCTTTGGCTTTCCCATTAGCGAGCTTATTAATCCCAAACTCAACATCTTCCAGTGAAAAAATATCATCCTTACTATGAGTGTTTAAGATGGTGTCCGAAGAGTCATACAACTGCTTAAGATAGTTATCCCAATTTTCTAGGGGGATAGAATGATTATCTATAGTCTTACGAACAAGCACATTCTGCCAAAACTTTTTGGGCGCAACTTTAGAAAGGTGGAGAAGATGCTCTTGTCTCTTATAAATATATGACCTCTTCTTCCACTTAATGAGAGCTTTGTATATAGTTTATAGAATGATTATCTATAGTCTTACGAACAAGCACATTCCGCCAAAACTTTTTGGGCGCAACTTTAGAAAGGTGGAGAATATGCTCTTGTCTCTTATAAATATATGACCTCTTCTTCCACTTAATGAGAGCTTTGTATATACTTATATTGTAGATCTTAATGCTTTCATTAGGGGTGTCTCTGCTTGCTTTCCTAGAAATTTTATAGTCTTTGTCATACCAAGGATTGGATATTCTATTATTTTTCTTATACGAAGTCTCATTAGAGAATTTGTTAATGGTGGTGGAAAGGGTAGCAGTAAAATGGTAATAGATTTGATCAATGTTGTTATTATAAGTCAGGGAACCTAAATTCATTTCCAAATCCCCTAAGAAAAGGTCATCATTACTTATATTGAAGTGAATGTGACTTTTTCTTTCATTGTTCTCCTGCATGTGGGTGGTATGCATAACAAGATTGAGGGATAAAGACAAAGGTATATGGTAGAGAGTCAGGGTCATACTCGTTAAGAAGTTCAGAGTTTGTAATATGGTTGAGGACATGGATGTCAGAGATCGTATAATCCATGACGTTGCTACCCAACCCATGGAAACAGGGCATCTAATTGTAAAGAGACCATTTATTCAATCCATATACAATGAAGCCTATATCAACCACATTTATTAATTATAATGAGTATTAATATATAAAAATATATTAATTAATATTATATATATATTAATAATTAATATATATAAACCTAAGATCACATTAATGGGGACTAAGATCACATTAAGCATAACCTACTTGAAGTGGTCAATAATGCGGCTGCTGGCACCTCCCTACCACAATCCTCATTGAGAGCAGTTGGAGCAGATTGCATGATGAGGCCATTGGAATAAATTTAGAAAAATTTGGGATCTGCCCATCCGTCAAGCGATCCTCGACGCCTCATGTATCAGGTATTCACACTTTCCCTGCCACCTGCAACTGGTGAAATATAGGCCTTTCGGTGAATTAAGCAAGTGATCATTTTATTACAAAAGTTGTATGTGCGTCTGCTTCCAACTAGTTTTGGTTATAACTAATTCGTTGTCTTCTTCGACTTATTTAGCAGCAGATTTTGGATCTCATTAATAATGTTGAGCCTTTTCTGACATTGACATATTTTATTGAGAGGGAGATATAAAATGGAGCAGCAATAATTCACAATGGAGATACCCTTTGAATCCATAAATGTTGTTTCCAATGGAAATTTTAAGCATGTAATTTGTAATTCCCCTAGTAAATCGATAGTGTTTTAAATTAAAGGCAGTAAATTTAACTGTTGACTATGGTTATGTTTGGTGAAATTGAGTAACTATTATTGTTATTACTGTTTAAATTAATTATGTTGTTAAATTGTTGTTTGGTTGCTATTGAGTGTGGTTGGAAGAAAACAACTAATAATGGTTATAGTGTTTCCTCATGGGAGGAGGATTAGAATTAAAATATGACATCTGTAAAAAAAAAAAAGAAACCTAACTACCTTCTGGAGACGGTTGAGACTCTCATAGAGGGTGGAGACACTATGTCAAAAAAAAAAGGAGAGGAACGCTATGTCTGGTAAAGACCAGATAGCGAGGCTCAAATAAAGTTGCATTTTGGCAGCGAACGCTAAGTCTGGTAAAGACCAGATAGCGCATGTTGGGAAGCGGAAGCCTTCTTGGAACCGCTACGTCTGGTAAGGACCAGATAGCACAGCTCTGGTAGTGCTAGACGGCTTGCAGATAGCAAGGGTCTTGCAGGAGTGCTTGGGGGTGGAAGGTCGAGGAGGACCCTCCTAGGGTCGGGAGGTTGAAAAGCGCATTAGAGAGGTTTGCCTCTGATCAGGTATGGAATAACCGAGAATTTAATAGGTTTGTTTTACACTGTAGTGTTAATTAATGTCTATGGCAGATAGAGAACTGTGATTGGTACTTAGGAAGAATTTCTGAAATAATACAGGCAATAAAAGACATGATAAATGTAAATTCAGTAACCATTTAAGATTGAATCCATGTGTGAACTCCGTAAAGAAAAAAGAAACAGAAAACAAGAATTAAACTAGGCTCATAGATTTTCTTTCCAGAATGCATCTTTGTAAAATAAGTATCAGTTGAATGAAACAGGATTCTGTGTAACATTTATTTCATCATACAAAGCTAGACCGAAACAATATATATCTATATGCCACAAACTTCCATAGTCATTATTGATGAAAATAAAGAAAGCGGCAACGTGACGATAAGAACAAGTAGATGCATGTATACGTTGGACTAAATTCCTGAGCAATGGCCGTAAGGCTTATTTCTTTGATAATGTAGTTTTCAGGAATGAGCAACACGAGAGTGAAATAACCTCAGAGTTGATGGGCTAAGGAGGACTAGCACCCATGCCACAAACATGACTTAACCCTGTAACAGACATTCCAATTAACCGTGGAACAACTCTGTAAATGGAAGGTCGTAGCCTATGGGAATAGGGTAGGGTTTGCTAGCGAGGGTTTCCAAATTTGAAGCCGGCAACCCTTATTCATCCAAAAAGATAACAGCAAGCAAACTCTGGAGATAATTCCTCTATCGAAAACTTGCAAGGAAATTTTTGGAATAGGTAAAGTGTATCAAACATTCCACAGTAAACTACGGAAACTTCAAAATTCAGACCGAGATTATCCATAGAAATCCAACAATCCTCAGAACCATTTAATGAATAGTAAAACATTACTATGGAAATAAAATACATTTCATTATCCGGCCAAAGAAGAAATAAATATCAGCTATATAGCTAAAACATTACATGGATGTTCACCGTGGGGTTAACCCTCGGTTCTATAATAAATTATACAATAAAAGTTAGGTAACAGGCGCAACCCATCTAGGGATTCATCGCTAGAACTGTTCTGGGTAGAACCCAAACTCATTATAGAGAAAACAAGAGCGGGCGTGCAATTTTTTCACATTAATGGAAAAACACAAAACAAACGATAGACTCCATAGCTCAAGCATAGTTCAGGCAGCCTGCCAAGAAGGGAATTGGCTCGGTCCTTCTTCCAGGTTCATTTCTTTAACCTTAAACTATTGTGACAGGTACCTCTTACTAGGAAAGCAAAACAAGTGAGGAAGTCTGAGCTGGTCGCTCGCCAAACGTTGGTCACGGTACCAAGGCTCAGCACCTGTGACAAAGGGATCACCTAAAACTGAATAAGAACCAGAACTTTAGCGAAAAACTGTACAACAAGATAGCAATCACCAAAGGAGAGGGAACGCAGGTTACCATGACCATTGTAGGAAGGCAGAACGCTTCTTCCATCGCGAACTGACCTGTTGGGAAGCCTGTGCCGTGCGAGAATGCAAATAGCCAGGGACCTGTAGGAGCTCGGAGTTACCCTGTGAATGAGCTGAAAGGGTTCACTTACCGCATTGAAATCCTCAAACCATATTACCCATACCTGGAATGATGTCGATCGTCAATCCAGGGGGTCTCATATGCACCGTAGGAATGGACATAGGAATCGAGGAGGGGAGCTGCCATATGGAGTTGCTCGTGCCGTGTACTAGGCGCATTAAGTATCCACCTCAGCATAGATAGCTGGAGTATTAAACCAGCACCGTTGTAGCTTAAGTATGCCGGCAAGTTGCACGCTCTACGCGCCAAGTGGAGGGCATATGGAAAACCAAGTCATCGTGTACCAAGACTTATTGCCGAAAATCAATAACCGGAGGAAGTTCTCCAGCATCACATAACCCCAGTCCTTTTTGAATAAATGTTTGAGGTTTGATTTAAACGTTCATATAATGAAAATATTAAATAGCATTGCAGTTTCGTAGGATGGTCCTCGAGATCGAGGATTGAGTCAAGTATAAACAATATGCATATATACATTACTATTACTATGATTAAATGTAACTTATGTAAATATATTACTGTTACTATGATTAAATATAACTTATGTAAATATTGCTATGATTAAATGTAAAAAAAGAAATTTCACATCTGGCGGGTTGCTTTACAAGTGGTATCAGAGCCAATTTGCAACTCTGTGACCTCGAGTTAACCATAACAGTGAAACTGATATAAATAACTAAATTAATAAGCAAGAAAGGGTTATCAAGCAATGTATTGCATACCATATCTGTTGAAATGTACTAATCTTCTGATCAGGTGACAACAAATTATGGGGAGAATGAGCAGCGCCCCTCATAGGAATGTGGACAGACCAGACAACGTCACCCACCCTCAGGGGAATCCTGAGATATGGGTGCAGTTTGGGGAGGAGGCACGCAACACTAATTTGACTATATTGGAGACAGTCCAGGAATTGAAGAACGAGATGGCCCGTTTGCGTGAGGACAACGCCAGATTAACCATGGAACAGGAAAGGATCCTGAAAAGTTTATCGGATAAACAAAACCAACACCAGCCAAATCCCAGTCCAGAGAAAATGCGTGTATCAGAAGAATAGGGTTACCATACTGATCAGGAAGAAACAGAAGGAAGGGGAGGTTCGAGAAGAGAAATCTGATAACGCCTCCGAACACCAAACCTCAAAAAGACAACAGATAGAATTGCAGGGGGAGTTTCGGAATATCAAGCCGTCGCATTTTGATGGGGAGTCCGAGGAGGCCACGGAAGCTTGGTTAATTAACATGAATAAATATTTCCAAGTTTATGAGTATGATCACCATCTCAAGGCACGGCTAGCTATTTTCTAGTTGCAAGCTAAATCTACATTATGGTGGGAGGAAGTCAAGATGGTGCGGGGAGTGAGTGAGAAAGATATAACTTGGGAAACTTTTCAAAGATACTTCAAAGAAAAATATTTGGCTGAACTCTTCTACGATGAAAAAGCAAGGGAATTTCATGATCTGTGGCTTGGGCAGCAGACCATGGATGAATTCATTACTAAATTTACATCTCTACTCCGCTACGTACTGTATATTCGGGAGGAAAAGGCAAAAGTGTAGACCCCCAATGTCTATTTGCATTAATATGATGAACAGAGATGTATTACAATTGCTTTTCTCAATTGAGCATGACCTGCAAGTGCATAACCTATCTCGTTGCTCACTGAGAAGCTCTAACCCATACTTAGTCAATTTATACATCTGCTTCAGCCCCTATTTCCTTGTGAAATTCCTTGTGAAATTAGGTCCTATTATTTAGGAAGTTCTCCAAAAAGGATTGCGCAATTCCTCATGTTGATCATCAGGTTTCATGCAACACCTGTACACTTGAGAATAGTCTACAACTGATGTTACACTGCCTTGGAATCTCCACCTCAACTGGGTAACTCAAATTCTCTACATGCACTAGATATTTTGAGTTGATTGATTAGTTAACTAGATAATCAATGAGTTCGACTGATGTCCAACTACACAACTGACATTCCACTAGTTCCTCCAATAGTTGGAACTAGTTTAACTAAAAAAACTTGAGATAACTGACATTGATTGCTACAAATTAGCAATCAAACATGTGTATAAATTCCTTGTAGATTCAAACTACTAATAGTTATTTACTAAAACAATAGACTTGAATCTACTCTACTCATCAACGGAAACAATTAAATGATCGCGAAATCATGAAGCATATGAGAGAAAGAATTCAATCAACACTTTACACAATGATTTCCTGAGGAAATACATAGATAAAAATATCTACTATCTATATGTTTCATTAGCCGTAAAATATGAGAAGATTAGAATTCTTTTCTCAAGCCCGAGCAACCTTTGCATTATCTCTATATGTATCACAGCTTCCTAGACAAGCCTAAGCCAATACATAACCAGTTTTATGCTTTCCAAAGTCCCTATTTCCTTGCATTATTTCCTTGGGAATTAGCCCCTATTAATTAGGGAAATTCTTCAATTAGAATTGCACAATCCTCATAGGCCTTCCTCTAACTTCATGCACCACTTGTACAGTTCAGATGTTTATACAACTAATAGTACATTGTCCCTGAACTCCAATATCAACTGGGTAACTCTCAGATATGACATGCATGATTTATTTATTAGTGAATCATCAGTTAACTAGTTGATCACTGCAGGCAGCACCACACTACTAGACCTCCCACTAGTTCCTCCAATAGTTGGAACTAGTTGTTGACATAGATTGTCATTGATGTCAATATGGCAATATTCGAAAAGCCAAAAGAGGCAAAACAGAGCATATCGGACGCAGCAAATACAGAGCTATCGGAGGAGCAAACAGAGCTATCAGAGAAGCAAAACTGAGAGGAGCAAACAGAGCTATCAGAGGAGCAAACAAAGCCATCGGAGGAGAAAAATAGAGCTATTGGAGGCATATCAGGAGTATTGGGAGAAATGGAACCCAAAGAAGGACTATCGAAAGAGTTATAGGAGGTGGAAGAGTTAAAGGAGGCAAAAAAAATGTATATATGCTATATACACTATTGAAGGTGCAAACATATACATATATGCTATATACACTATCGGAGGCGCAAACATATACATATATGCTATATACACTATCGAAGGCCAAAACATATACATATATGCAATATACACTATCAGAGGCACTACTACCCGAAACCCCCGACAGCGATATATATGTGCGGACCTAAAAAAACATATATGTTCGGATGTATAAACAGGTGAAGTCCGCCAAGGGTGTCGAAGCATGGTTTTCAGTGTATTTCATATATGCGGGCCTTAAGCCTCGCCATGATAAAACATGCGAACTACGATATATACATACATACATACATACATATCTATATATATGTATGTATATATATATATATATATATATATATATATATATATATATATATATATATATATATATATATATATATATATATATATCATACAACTGCGATATGTTGCGGACCCACTGCAACATTATGCAATGGTTTAATGTTATATTGCATCTTCCCATCACAATAATACAAAGGGGTGTCACCCTGAAAGCGCCAATTGCGATATATGTTGCGGACCCGATGCAACATTACAATTTGGCTTATTATCATACCACATCTACAGAAGAATCAGTCATCGGCCATCGACGATGACATAGGCTCGACGTATAAAGGACCTCCGGAAGCTGCGATTGCCAATTGTGATAGCGTTATGGAGGGATAGACCCAATGCAGTTATAGATGCGGGTATAATGTTTTTGAAGTCCACACTTTAGATTTTTGGTCAGGTTTTCTCGTATATTCCTGTGTATTTCAAAAATGTATTGTCTTGGGTTTTTGAAGGCCAAAATGCATAAACAACAGTTCTGATAGTTCAGTAGGCCTGAACGATGCCGATTGTGATTGCGATGGTGATGTGGCATGTGGGGCCTCCTTGTTGGTACTATCTCTCCAATGAAATCTCTCCGTAAACAATAAAGTCCTGTGTATGCTATTATTATTGTAAAAGGAGCGTTGTTACAGTTTTAATATGCAACATGTTTTTCTCTATGTATTTCAGTCCTCTCTTATGAATTTACATGTCCTTGGCATGTTGGTGAACTTGAAGAGACAGAGGAAGCCAAAGCAACATGAAGAGATAGGAAACTGAAGAACAAGCTAGCACAAAGAAAGCCAAAGTGAATCGCAAAGTTGAAGAGGCAAGCAAGTGCAGAGGAAGATGAAGCAAGCATTGAGGAAGCCGAAGAGCCAGTGGAAAGCATAAACGAATAGTCAGAGGCATCAGGAATACATAAAATAGGAAAAAGGATAGTGTGTGTGCATATAATCAGAGCGAGAGGAAGCGAAGTTTAGGCAAAGGTAGGAGAGGCAGGAGAAGCAAGAGAACAGGAGTGAAGTAGAAGCTTAGTAGGCTTGGGAGTAGAGAACTACAGCAAAATAGTTTATACCAGGTTAGGGTTGGAGCCCATAGGGTTGGAGCCTCAAAACTGAAAGGATTGGAATCCTTGGGAGTTGGTGCTCCTAAGTGCAGAACTATTGCCTTGGCAAATCAGAGTTGGTGCTCTGGAGGTTGGAGCCTCACAAAAGTCCAAGTTGGTGCTTCACAACTGATTGCAGCCATTTCTATATTGTATCTATTCCATTGCATTGTTTGTGTTAATAAAAGCACTTATTCCAGTTATCTATTTCTGTGTTCCATATATATAAATGTTTTGGTGATAAAAAGAACAATTAAAAAGAAATACTGATTTACCCCCCCCCTCAGTATCTCCAACAATTGGTATCAGAGTGGGCTTCTTCATATTAGCCTAACAGCTTGAAGAAGGATTCGTAGTCATGATGAGAAATCATGAAGCATCAAGAAACCTCCTCTGTTCAATGACACCAATTTTGGTTTCTGGAAAAAGAAAATGACCTACTACTTAATGTCCCTTGGACCTGAAGTCTGGCATTTTGTTCTAAATGAGTACCCAATTCCTCCCACTCTTCCAACAGATCAAGACAAGAGGAAAGCCTACATTGAAAATGCAAAACCCTTGAACTCCATCACTAGTGGAATCACTGATTCTAAGTTTACAAAAGTCATGAATTGTAACTCTCCCAAAGAAATGTTGGATAACCTAATTGGCTTATATGATGGAGACTCAAAAGTCAAGAAGGAAAAGCTTCAAACTCATAGAAGGCAATTTGAAAGTCTGAAAATGGAAGATGAAGAAGATATTGCATCATACTTTCTCTGAGTAGCTAAAGTGGTCAACTCTCTTAAAGGATTGGATGAAAAGATTGAAGAAAGTACCATTGTTCAAAAGGTCTTAAGATCTCTTCCAAACAGATTTGACTCCAAAATAAGCGCCATAGAAGAAGCAAAGGATCTAGATACTCTCAAGATGGATGAACTCCATGGAATCCTCACTACCTATGAGATGAGAAAAGGTGGCCCAAGCTCTAAAGATGTTGTTGGGTCCCTATAATATTAGTGATTACCCCATTACTATTGTAGTTATACCCCTTATTTATATTGTTGTGCCCCTATTACCCCCATATTGTTATTTCTGTGCCCCATAGAATCCCTCTATTGTTATTTTTGTGGCTTTATATTATTATTGTTAGGTCGGCTGGATTATATTGTGACTCCCTAGACTCCTATATATAGAAAGGAGGTTTTGTCATTTGTATCATCCAAGAATTGCTCATTTATGTAATGTAAAGGAGGTTTTCCCCTCGAAGAGGCTGAATTCTAAGGCGTTGATCTATCTTTTCTATCTTTTCTTGAGCTGGTTTCATAACATTTGGTATCAGAGCTTTGGATTCTAGGGTTTCGCTGCTCCAAACAGGTAATCGTGGAATTTTCGCTATAACTTGTTTTCTGTGACGTTTCAGAAGTCGCAAAAAAACCCATTTGAGAAGAAATCGCGTTGAACCTTGGGTCCAAATTTCAGAGCTTTTCGCGCGATATTTGCGGAGATATGATCTGAGGAACTTGGCCTGTTTGCAGACTCCTGAATTACATTCAAAACAGGTGACCTGGGGAAAATCGTCATAACTTTCTCTCTGGGGATCGGATTGAAATTTCGTAAGAAGGTACAGAAATAGGACAGACTGTAGTTTCTTGTGTGTGTTTTTCAGATTCAAAGGTTGAAACAGTGACTCGTGGCACGTCGTACAAGTTCGCTCTACTGAACTAGTCTAAAAACAGGTCTCTGTGGGAGATTTCACATAACTCTTCCTTGGAGAATCCAATTTGGCTCAGACTTGTGGCATTGGAAAGAGGACGCAGAAGGCTACTACAGGTAGAAATTTCAGAATTTTATGATCCGAAATTACAGAGATACATCAGATTCAATATTAGGCTTCTATAAAGTGAAAAAAGGTGTGTAGTTTTTTTTAAATTTTTGTGTAAGCTTGGTTTAACGGAATTCAAAGGGCATAGTAAAGCATTATTATCGGTAACTGATGCCCTGAGGAAAGAAAATGCAAACACCTAGTAAGGAACATGAAAGCTCTAGCATGACCCATGAAGAAGAGGAAGAAATGCTACATGATATATCAAAATTACAAGAACAAGTGCAACAAATGTCACGCTCACAAAAGCTAACAGAAGCTAAGATAAGTGGCGTGGAATCTAAGATAAATGGCGTGGAATCTAAGATAAAGGGCATGGAAGCTAATATGGATGATTCAAAGACATATTTGAAGAGAGACATGGCAGATTTGAAGATAGATATGAAGACAGACATGGAAGAATTGAAGAAGTTGCTACAAGAAAGGGTCACTAATGGTGAAAAGGTAGTAAAGGAAACTCATGATGAGAACAAAAGAAATGTTAATCATGATTCCATAGATGCTAATGTTGGATCGAAGAATCACCATATTCCAAAAATCGATATGAGGAAGTTTGATGGCAAGGATCCCGCCACATGGATATTACAGATGGAGAAATTCTTCGATCTCAATAATGTGCAAAACGCACAAAAGGCACGTATGGCAACTGTTTATTTGAACCAAATCAGCTTGTATGGTATCAATGGCTTTGCTCTCGTAAAAAATTTATCACTTGGGCAATTTTTACAGAAGAATTGATAGCACATTATGAAGATACAAAAAGCAACACTTTTTTTAGCCAATTGATAAGTCTCAAACAAAAGGGTTCAGTAATGGAGCACATTGAGGAGTTCCAAAAATTGAACATAAGGGTAAAAGATATTCCAGAGGAGCATAGGATTGATGTGTTCATAGGGTCTTTAAAGGATAATATCCAACATGATGTTCGCCTTTGGGAACCTGATTCATTAGAGAAGGCATTCAGGTTAGCAAGAAAAATGGAAAGCAAAATTATGGCAACCAGGAAGCATACCACTCACAACTATAAAGACGGAAGT
Organism: Pinus tabuliformis; assembly: GCA_031772625.1. Taxonomy (NCBI): domain Eukaryota; kingdom Viridiplantae; phylum Streptophyta; class Pinopsida; order Pinales; family Pinaceae; genus Pinus; species Pinus tabuliformis. The sequence goes on along the minus strand of CM062807.1, from coordinate 195,689,130 downwards.
GTTGTTGCCCCTAGTCTTCCACAACCTATAAGGTTGACACCACAACAATTGGAAGAAAAAAGAGCAAAAGGGCTTTGTTACAGTTGTGATAGCAAATACACAAAAGGTCATAAGTGTGCTGAGAAGAAATTATTCTACATAGATTGTGAAGAGGAAGAAGAAAAGGAGCAAGAAAGGTCAAAAGAAGAAGATATACTTCAGGAACAAAGCCTAGATGAAGAACAAATAAATCCGACCATATCTTGTAATGCATTGGCGGGAATTACCACTCCTCAAACCATCAAGATAGAAGGACAAATCAAGAAGAAAAAGGTAATAGTGTTGATTGATTCAGGAAGCACCCACAATTTTATTCATTGTAGGGTAGCAAAAGAATTGAATTGCTTCCTATATCCAGCACCAGAGTGTCAAGTGATGATTGCAAATGGAGGAACAATAAATTGCTCTGGAAAGTGCCATAATATCAAGCTATCCATGGGAGAATATGTATTGACTAGCCCAATGCTTTCCATTCCAATGGGAGGTGCGGATGTTGTACTAGGAGTCCAATGGCTACAATCCTTGGGTACAATAGCTTTTAATTTTCAAGAAATTTTCATCAAATTTTCTACGGAAGGAAAGGAAGTTGAATTAAGGGGTATTGCAGGGAAACCAGGAAAGATAATCAGCTCTCATGGTATGACAAAGCTTCTAAAAAAGGAGCAAAGAGGTGTAATTGCACAATTATGCTCGCTAGATGTTTCCACATTGGAATCATCTATTTCTCCAGATCTCCAAAAAGTCCTGGACAATCATTCCAAGGTATTTGAGACTCCCAAGGGTCTCCCACCTATGCGTGATCATGATCATGCTATTCATCTGATTCCAGGAAGTGTTCCTCCAAACATCAGGGCGTACAGATATCCCTATGTCCAAAAAAGTGAAATTGAACGTATGGTTGCAGAAATGCTAGAGGCTGGTATAATTCAACCGAGTCAAAGTTCTTTCTCAGCTCCAGTAGTATTGGTGCACAAGAAGGATGGATCATGGCGCATGTGTCCAGATTATAGGGAGCTCAACAAGCTCACTATTAAAGATAAGTTCCCCATTCCTGTTATTGATGAATTACTGGATGAATTGCATGGATCAATTTACTTCACCAAGTTGGATCTTCGTTCGGGATATCATCAAATCAGAATGAAGATTGAAGACATTCCAAAAACGGCATTTAGAACTCATGAGGGTCATTATGAATTTTTGGTCATGCCTTTTGGCCTTACCAATGCACCTTCAACATTTCAAGGTTTGATGAATTCAATTTTCAAACCATTCCTTAGAAAATTTGTGTTAGTATTTTTTGATGATATACTAATCTACAGCAAGTCTTGGAAGGATCATGTTGACAGGGTGCTACAACTATTGGAGGAGAAACAATTATATGCAAAAAGATCCAAATGTTTCTTTGGAGTCCAGGAGGTGGAATATTTGGGTCATATTGTATCTCATGAAGGAGTTAAGGTAGACCCTAGCAAAATTAAAGCCATTAAGGAATGGAAAATCCCCACATCCATAAAGCATCTGCGAGGATTTCTTGGGTTGACAGGGTATTATCGCAAGTTTGTTAAGAATTATGGGAGAATAGCAGCACCTCTAACAACATTATTGAAGAAAGATTCATTTTCATGGACTTCGGAAGCAACAAAGGCCTTTGAACATCTTAAAGAGGCAATGTGCCAAGCACCGGTTTTAGCTACACCGGACTTCACAAAAACCTTTATTGTGGAATGTGATGCTTCAGGAAATGGAATTGGTGCTTTTCTAATGCAAGATGAAAGACCCATTGCTTTTGAAAGTCGTCCAATCAAGGGAAAGTTTTTAAGCAAAGCTATTTATGAGAAGGAAATGTTGGCAATACTCCATGCACTTAAGAAATGGCGACCCTACCTAATGGGAAGACACTTCAAGGTAAAAACGGATCATGATAGCCTTAAATACTTTTTAGAACAAAGATTATCCTCTGAAGAGCAACAAAAGTGGGTCACAAAGATGTTGGGTTATGACTTTGAAATCATCTACAAAAAAGGGAAGCAAAATGTGGTGGCAGATGCACTCTCAAGAAAGGATGAGGATGTGGAAGCATTGTTGTGTGCCATTTCTATTATCCAACCAGATTGGATAAATGAAGCAAGGGAGGAATGGAAGAATGACGAAGAAGTGTGGGCACTTATTCGAAAGCTACAACAAGATTCCAGTACTTCTGATACATTTAGCTGGAAAAATGATTCGTTATGGTACAAAGATCGCTTATACCTCTGTAAGAATTCCCAGCTAAAACAAAAGATTCTTATGGAATTGCACACTTCTCCCTTAGGAGGGCACTCAGGATTTTTAAAAACTTACCACAGGGTTAAGAAGGAATTTTTTTGGGATGGCCTTAAATCAGATATTCAAAAGTTTGTGGCGGAATGTTTGGTTTGCCAGCAAAATAAAGTTGAAACAATTAAGACATCGGGTCTATTACAACCTTTATCCATTCCAAGCCAACGTTGGGAGGAGGTTTCAATGGATTTTATCACAGGTTTACCCAAGTCTGAGGGAAAGAGTGTCATCATGGTGGTAGTTGACAGACTTACCAAGTATGCACACTTTTGTGCATTATCACATCCATTTAAAGCCAGTACAGTTTCTACTGCATTTATGGAAACAGTTCAAAAGCTACATGGAAACCCAAAGATTATTGTAAGTGACAGAGATCCCATTTTCACTGGAAATTTTTGGACAGAATTATTTTCTTGTCTTGGTACTCAGTTAGCTCATAGCTCATCTTATCATCCTCAATCTGATGGGCAAACTGAGATAGTAAACAAATGTTTGGAAGGATATCTTCGTTGCTTTGTATCTGATAAACAGACACAATGGGTCAAATGGTTGCCTCTGGCTGAATGGTGGTATAACACTTCCTTCCATACAGCAACAAAAATGACCCCATTTATGGCACTTTATGGGTATCAACCACCATCCATCACATCATATTTAAGAGAAAATTCTAAGGTTCAGGCAGTGGAACATCACATCGAACATCAACAACAAGTCCTCCAACTCTTAAAGGATAACCTCGTGTTGGCACAAAATAGAATGAAACAACAGGCAGATCAACATCGCAGTGAAAGAAGTTTTGATGTAGGTGATTGGGTATTCCTACGGCTACAACCATATAAGCAAATGTCCCTAAAGCAAGCTAAGAAGGATAATAAATTATCACCAAAGTATTATGGTCTGTACAAGGTGTTGCAAAAGATTGGTACTATGGCATACAAATTGGAGCTTCCTGCAGCTTCTCGATTGCACCCAGTTTTCCATGTTTCATGTTTAAAGAAGGTTATAGGTGACAAGCTCCCAATTCAAACAATATTGCCAGAACTTGACGAGGAAGGAAAAATTATATTGGAACCAGAAGCAGTCACAGAAACAAGAACTCGACAGCTACGAAATCGATCAATTTCAGAGTATCTTATCAAGTGGAAGAACTTATCCGCTGAAGATTCCACATGGGAGGATGAGAATTTTATGCAGAAGTATCCAGAACTACTCAAGCGTTGAGGACAACACTTTTTTGAAGGAGAGGGGCATGTTGGGTCCCTATAATACTAGTGATTACCCCATTACTATTGTAGTTATACCCCTTATTTATTTTGTTGTGCCCCTATTACCCCCATATTGTTATTTCTGTGCCCCATAGAATCCCTCTATTGTTATTTTTGTGGCTTTATATTATTATTGTTAGGTCGGTTGGATTATATTGTGACTCCCTAGACTCCTATATATAGAAAGGAGGTTTTTTCATTTGTATCATCCAAGAATTGTTCATTTATGTAATGTAAAGGAGGTTGTCCCCTCGAAGAGGCTGAATTCTAAGGCGTTGATCTATCTTTTCTATCTTTTCTTGAGCTGGTTTCATAACAGATGCAGCATTCAAGACTTCAAAAGAAAAGAAGGGGAAAGAAAGGAATGGTTGTAGTGATGACTCCAATGTGGAATCCGAATTGGCACAATTTATACAAAAGCTGAAGAAAGGATCTAAGCTAAAAGGTAAGTACCCTCTTATCTACTTCAAATGTGGAAAAATAGGTCATTATGCTGCAAAATGGCCTCATAAAAATGATAGTGATGATGAACGAAATTCTAAAAGAATGGTATACAAAAAGAAAGGGATCAATAAGAAGAACTTCTTTTCTAAGAAAGATGAGTCCGATGAGGATGAATTTGCAGTTATAAAAAATAAATCAGATGAGGAAAGTGACCATGATGAAAGCCAAGAAACATTATTCATGGCATTCACAAATGATGGTGACACAGGGCTAGAAGGAAATGTAGATGAACTATTAATAAGTACGATTGAAGAAAATGAGAAATTACGGAATAAAATCATTTCTCTCCAAGTAGAAAATGAGGAAACAAGAAAAAGAGAAGATATATTGGAAACAAAGCTAAAAGAAAAAGAAGAGACTTGCGAAGAACGTGAAGTCGAAATAGTATCTCTGAGGAAGGAATTGGAGCAAGTTAAAAAGGGTTGGAAAAGCTCTCAAATACTTGAGACTATCCTAAAAAGTCAAAAACCGCAACATGACAAGTCTAGAATAGGTTTTAAAGGAGAATCATCAAGCACTAAAAAGAGTGCGAAAAGCTATGCCGATGCACTTTCCAGTAAGCCAGAAGAAGAAAAAGTATGTCATCAAAGGCGCATCCCAGATCCAAAGAATGAAGAGAAAATAACTCCAAAGAAGAATGTGGATCCAAATCATGGATATTACAACAGATACAAACCAGTATTCCATCAAAGGCCCATCTCAAATCCAAATAATGAAGCGGGAGTAATTCCAAGGAAGTTATTTGACTCAAATTGTGGCTACTACAACAAGTACAAAACTATCTTTCTTGGACATTGTTTTCATTGTAAAAAATTTGGTCATCAAGCTAGAAATTGCATGGCTCGCAAGAGTGAAACACCAAAGCTAAAGGGTCAAATAATCAAACCATATGGCCCCAAAAGGTAGGGACAAATCAAAACCTTCAATTCATTTTATCCCTTGACCAAATTTGATCTAATTTGTTCATTATGCTACAATAATGGGCATTGAACAAAATTTCCCACTCAAAAGAGGAAAAGCAAGTAGTGAGAATCCCAACATGGATAAATGTCACCTAGCTCTATATGCTCAAAATAATGAAAATCATTGGTTTGTGGATAGCGGGTGCTCTAGACACATGACAGGGGATAAAAGAAAGTTTGTCTCATTGAGCGAAAAGGAAGCAAATGTATCCTTTGGAAGTGGATCTTCCAGAATTGCTAGAAAGGCAATTGTTACTCTTATCAATGGAAAAGGAAAAGACCAAAATGCTTTACTAGTAAACAGGCTCAAACACAACCTCCTGAGTGTTAGCCAGATCTGTGATTAAGGACATAATGTTGCCTTTAGCACCAAAGACTGTGAAATAAGGAACTCTTCCTCAGGGGAACTTGTGGCAAAAGGGGTTAGAACTCCAGAAAACATTTATGTTTTGAACAAGATTCAAGAAGATAAATGCTACTTAAGTCAAATATATGAAAGTTGGCTATGGCACAAGCAACTTGGACATACAAGCTTCGAGAACTTGATCAATGTTAGCAAGATTAAAGCTGTGCGAGACATCCCAAAGCTATTCAAACCAAATCAAGGAGTATGTGGTCCATGTCAACATGGAAAGCAAACTAGAACCAGCCACAAGACCAAGGAGTTCTCTACATCAAAGCCTTTGGAGATCATCCATGCTGATTTATGTGGACCAACTAGAAGTCAGGCACTCCAAGGAGAAAGGCACTTTGTTTTATTTATTGATGACTATACTATAATGATGTGGATATATTTTATAAAATATAAATCTGAAGCATTTGAGTGTTTTAAGAATCTTAAAGCTCTTGTAGAAAATGAAAAGGACACAAAGATTAAGTGCCTCAAAATAGATAGAGGGGGAGAATTCACATCAAAATAATTTAATGAATTCTGCAAAATACATGGAATTAAAAGAGAATTCTCTACTGCCAAAACACCCCAGTAGAATGGGGTAATTGAAAGAAGAAACCAAATAGTTCAATAAATGGAAAGAATAATGCTATTAGCAGCAGATTTGCAGCCAAAATTTTGGAGAGAGGCAGTCGGGATAGTTGTCTATACCTTGAATCGAACTCAATTAAGACCAAATAGGGAAAAAACTCCTTATGAACTATGGAAAGGAAGACCTGCTTCAGTAAAGTACTTCAAGATTTTTGGAAGCAAGTGCTACATAAAAATCAATGACGGCTCACCAGGAAAGTTTAATTCTTAGGTTGATGAAGGGATCTTCCTTGGATACTCTACACAGAGCAAAACCTACAAGTGATACAATAATCGACTAAGGAAAATAGTGTAAAGCATTGATCTAAATATTGATGAAGACCTTCCAGAAGAAGAAATTGAAGAACACGAAGTTGATCCTTTCATTGAAGAAGAAGAACCAGAAAAAGAAGAAATAGATGAGGAAGAAGAAGAAGAGGAAAAAGAACCACCTCATACCCCTTGAAATATGAAGTTTCTCCAGAAACATCATCCAGAAGAGCATATTATTAAAAATAGAGATGAAGGGATGCAAACCCGAAGAAGGATGATAAATACACCAAAGAAAAATGATATTGCTCTTTTATCCATGATAGAACCAGTAACATATACTCAAGCAAGTAAGGATCCTCAATGGGTAAAAGCCATGGAAGAAGAAATGTCACAAATTGAGAAGAATGAGACATGGGAGCTGGTACCTCGTCCAAAAGAAAAAACCATCATAGGAACCAAGTGGGTATTCAAAAACAAAATGAATGAAGATGGACAAATCCTCAGAAACAAGGCAAGGCTTGTTTGCAAAGGCTATTCACAAATTGAAGGAATTGACTTTGAAGAAACATTTCCACCAATAGCTCGTATGGAAGCTATCAGGATGTTCTTGGCATTTTCTTGCTCAAAAGGATTCAAAATCTATCAAATGGATGTAAAATCGGCATTTCTGAATGGGGAACTCAAGGAAGAAGTCTACATGGAGCAACCAGAAGGGTTTGATCTGATAGAAGGAAAAGACTTAGTCTGTAAGTTGAAAAAGGAATTATATGGGTTGAAACAAGCTCCCAAAGCTTGGTATGCAGATTGGATCACTATCTACAACATCAAGGCTTCAAGAAGGGAGTGGAAGGAAGTAATCTCTACATAAAGATGGATGAAGGTAAGTTACTAGTCACACTTGTTTATGTTGATGATCTAATTTTTGCTAGCAATAATGATGAGATGAGCCATGAATTTTCTCAAAACATGTCAAAAGAGTTCGAGATGTCGACGATAGGAGAGTTATCTCACTTCCTTGGAATACAAGTATCTCAAACTAGAGAAGGATTGTTTATATCTCAGGCCAAATATCTTAAATACATGCTTAAAAGATATGGAATGGAAGACTGTGTACCCATGAGCACACCTATGACCACAAATTGCAAATTGAGCAAAAATGATGACTCGCCTCTAGTAGATGCAACTCATTACAGGTCAATAATTGGATCCCTTCTTTACTTAACTACTATAAGACCCGACATAATGCTGGCAGTAGGAATGGTGGGAAGATTTCAATCTGCTCCTAAACAATCCCATTTTTTAGCTGTAAAAATAATTCTCAGATATCTGAAAAGAACTCTTGATTTCAGTCTTTGGTACCCTAAGAGCTCAACACTGACTGTTACTACATACACTGATGTTGATTGTGCCAAAAGTGTAGATGATCGAAAAAGTACTAGTGGAAATGCATTCTTCCTAGGAGACTGTTTAGTATCCTGGCTCAGCGAAAAACAGACATCTATATCATTATCCACAACCGAAGCCAAGTACATAGATGTAGCAGACTATTGTACTCAAATATTATGGATGAAGGAAGCTTTAAAAGATGTCAACATAGGTGCAGATCAACCAATTACCATCTATTGTGATAACACAAGTGCTATCAATCTCAGCAAAAATCCAGTGATGCACTCAAAGACCAAACATATACCAATCAAGTATCATTTCCTTTGTGAACAAGTAGCTGAAAAAAAACATCATCTTGGAATATATCAATACTAAGGAGCAGATAGCTAATACTTTCACAAAACCTCTTCCTGAAGAAGCATTTGAACATCTTTGTCAAAAGATGGGGTTATCTCTTTAGCATCACTCAAGTTCATTCATAAAGATGTTGCAGGATAGGGGGAGCAGTTCTATAGGGGGAGCAATTCGACAGGGAGAGTCCATATGCATTCCTCTACCATTGATGTCAAAGGGGGAGAGAAGAAGAATATGGCCATCAATAACAAAGGGGGAGATCGTTGACATAGATTGTCATTGATGTTAATATGGCAATATTTGAGGAGCCAGAGGAGGCAAAACAGAGCATATTGGAGGCAGCAAATACAGAGCTATCGGAGGAGAAAATAGAGCTACCAGAGAAGCAAAATAGAGAGGAGCAAACAGAGCTATCGGAGGAGCAAACAGAGCCATCAGAGGACCAAAACAGAGCTATCAGAGGAATATCAGGAGTATTGGGAGAAATGGAACCCAAAGAAGGACTATCAGAAGAGTTATAGGAGGCGAAAGAGTTAAAGGAGGTGGAAAACATGTATATATGCTATATACACTATTGCAAGTGCAAACATATACATATATGCTATATACACTATCGGATGCGCAAACATATACATATATGCTATATACACTATCGAAGGAAAAAACATATACATATATGCAATATACACTATCAGAGGCACTACTACCTGAAATCCCCAACAGCAATATATATGTGCGGACCCGATGAAAGATATATGTTTAGGTGTATAAATAGGTGAAGTCCACCAAGGGTGTCGAAGCATGGTTTTAAGTGTATTTCATATATACGGATCTTAAGCCTCGCCATGATAAAACATGTGAATAGATGCGGGTATAATGTTTTTGAAGTCCACCCTTTAGAGTTTTGGTCAGGTTTTCTCGTATATTCCTGTGTATTTCAAAAATGTATTGCCCAAGGTTTTTGAAGGCCAAAATGCATAAACAACGGTTTCAATAGTTTAGTAGGCCTGAACGATGTCGACTGTGATTGTGATGGTGACGTGGCATGTGGGGCCTCCTTGTTGGTACTATCTCTCCAATGAAATATATCTATAAACAATAAAGTCCTGTGTGTGCTATTATTATTGTAAAAGGAGCGATGTTACAGTTTTAATATGCAACATGTTTTTCTCTGTGTATTTTGGTCCTCTCTTATGCATTTATGTGTCCCTAGAGTGTTGGTGAACTCGAAGTCTAGATAGAGGAAGCCAAAGTGACATGAAGAGCTGGGAAACCGAAGAACAAGCCAATGTAGAGGAAACCAAAGCAACTCGGGAAGCCGAAGAGGAAAGTGGTGGGCTCCAGTATTGTAGCAATAATGCTACAACTCCTGGAGCTTCCTATCTCTAATTTTATCAACCCGGTAGTTCGTACAAACTTGGAAGCGACGGTGCTGTATGCACAAGTACTAGCTCTTGCCGCAGCTGTCACTTGGTCAGCTGGCACAAGTCCGCTAGGGTCTCAAGCCAACTTTTATGAGCTCTTAGAAGAAGCTTTTTAACTGATGGACGAAAGCTAACTCAAAGGGAGCTAATCTACTTGCGGAAAGAAACTGAAAGCCAAAAAGGAACACAAACCCTAGCAAACCCTAATTCTACCAGCTAGTCCTACCGATGCAAAGGAGAGCATGAAAACTACCGAAAGAGATGCCATTACTTCTAAGAAGGTAAAATGCATGTGTCTAAGTTATCATTATCTAAAGAAAACATCTTTTTGTATTTTTGCTTAAGTTGTTGAAATTATCATGCATGTGCTTCTAACTAGTTTTCCACTGTGCAGGGATGGATAAAGGGATGAAATGCTTTGGGAACGGTTGGGATGGTACAGAGAGGGTCTAAGGGATCCCTAACATTCTTTCTGAGAGTTTCACAAAGTCTGGATGACATGCAGCCGTGTTTATGAACTTCTACAGGAAGTCTGCAGGGGTTTCTACAGGATGTTCTGCAATTCTTCTACAGGATGTTTCAAAATGGGATGTTTGAGGATGGATGGTTGATGGAAGATGCATGGATGGTTATGGAGGTAGGATGGGGGTTTGAAGTGACCCAGGAACTGACGGATGGAGTGGTGAGATGATGTGGAAGGCTGACTTGCATCAACGAAGGTGTAGGCAATGGAAAAGCAAGAAGGTAGGGTTTCGTGGCAAAAGAGCAGATGGGAGATGAGGAAACAGACTTGGTGATGGAGGAGCTGATCTGGACGAGGCTCAGATGAACGAGGAGGTGATGAAGGTGATAGAGATGCCCTGCACAATGCTCATTCAAATGAATCAATGAATCCTTGCAAACAAACCAAGTCCTAGCTAACTTAATCCAACTGTCAATGAAATGAATAAACAACAGCTTTGTTTGGAAAGAGAACCATGTACATCACGTGAGTAAGAACATTCAAAAAGATCTGAATGCATGACAAACTCCTACCAATCGATTCTAACCATAAAAAGCTACTTTAACCATCACAAACAACCAAAATAACAAAGCAAGATCTAAGAGCAGATTTCATTTTAAGAACGCAGCAAACACATAAAGATAAACAAGGGAGGTACTGAGCGCTTGAGATGGGCCCAACCCCAAGAGCTACAGCCCCCCAAGAGAGATTTAGAGCTGGTGCAAAGCTGGATTCATCTTTATTAATCAAGAATGAAGAGTTACATCAAAACTGTCCACAAGGAGAGCTTGAGAATGAGCTGAAAGCAAAGCTAGTCTATTGCACACAAATCGAATTACAAAATGACTACAACAAAGCTATGAAATGACTAATTACTAGCTACTATCTACTGGCTAACTAGCTAACCAAATTGACTAACCCAAATGAAGCCTTAAGCCCTCTTATTTATACAAATTGAGGACCCAACAGTCCTCCTAAAATTTAGGGACTTGGCTGCCCAAGACTTGTAGTTAACAGCAGTCCTACTTGACTTGCTTGGCTGCCCTTGTGCTCATTGATTTGGTGGCCTTTGAACTCTGAGCTGATGGTGGAGAATTCGAGGTAAGGGCCCATAAATGAGGGGGACACCTTCCTACAAATCCTCTAGCTTGTTCTCCCACGAATTTGGCTGCCAAGTGCTCATTAAGACCTTCAATTTTGTCTCCAAGTTGACCAAAAAGGCTACACAAAGCACCCATTAGACTTGTTGGCATAATGACTAACCAAATTCACTCTATTAACATAAAAATAATCAAAAACATGCAATAAACCAATGAGAATGGTGGATTAATTCAAATTAGGAGGTTGAATGAGCCCAAATAATTGTACATTTTTGGGGCTCATCATCACCCCCCTACTGAAAGTGTTGCTCATCCTCTGAGCAACCAATCTCTCTCCTCGTCTTTGATGGCCCTGGTGGCTTCTTTGGCTAACATCTCGGTCGATTTCTCCTTTGGCTTCCCTCCTTTCAAACTTCCTGTAGAAACAGTTCGCTGGCTTCCTGTAGAAACAGTCCTCTGTCTTCCTGTAGAAACAGTCTGCTAACTTCCTATAGAACCAATTTTCTCTAATTTTGCTTGCTTGGCTGGGGGTGCCTTCTCCTTGAACTGTGCTGTGGCTGTCTTGGGTGTGTCCCTACTTGGTTTTTTCTGACCAGTTTTCTGTATCCTTACTTGGCTCTAGCTACTACGCTTCAATTTCAATTGGCAGAACACTGATTCAGACGTGCGCTCTAATTTTATGATACAAAGATTGATCCCAAATCAAGACCTTTCTGTTTCCTTGAGAACAACGTGTGTGGATTTGCACTTAATTTTAGGAATCATAAAGTATAAAGCGAGCTATTGTATCTAACCCAGCTTCCTTGTAGTAAGCTGCAAGTTGATCCTAGATGTCATGCCAGGATCCATCAAGAAAAGCTAAATCCATCAAAAATGCAGCCTGGTCAAGAGCCACCTGAGCAGGTGCCTTCCCCTTTTGAATATCCTCACGCCTTCCCTCATCTGTAACTCTTTCTCTCATGTATTCAATTTGTTCATCTCCCCAGCCTGCAATTTTAGCAACTTCCTCATATCTGCAGCCTATTGTCCACCACGGTAATTTTAATGCTACTTTGGCAGCATCCTTAGCTTCAAGCTTACGACCAATGTTCAGAAAAAAAAACTCTGCATTAAACACAAATGGCCGACCAAATCCAGGGAAGTGCTTCCTATTCACGTAAAGCTCTCCTGTCACCAATGCAGAAACCTGGTCGCCTCTTTCCAAATGACCCAATGCAATACGCTCAAATACATCTGGAAACAATGCAACCTTCTTTGTCAAATAAACATCAAGATTTCCAATTTTAGATTCAGCTACATCCCCTTGTTTATACAATTTCTTGCCAGCATCTCCTGAAGCAGCAGCAGCATAGAGGCTATTTGCTGCGTCCTCATAGCCATTCCAATCTTCTTCTACCAGAATCCTAGGAATATATTGATCCACATGCAAGACTTCAAGAGCTTCATTTTCAATTTGAAATCAGTGGCTTACAGTCTTAGCTAAACGTGACACACCATACTTCTGAACTCGTATAGCGGGCATCTCCATGCCTTCTGGACTGGTTGGCCATCTTAGAAGAGTTGTGAAAGCCTCTGATTGGTCTTCTGACAGTGGTATTGCAAGAGGAATTATACCCCGTCTAGCATAAGGAGGGACAAGTTTTTTCACCCTTGGCCATATGATAATTGTCCATCTTTCTTCAAGCTCCAAACTTGATGAAGAACCTTAGGCTTCTCTGCTCTGGAAGTCTCTGCTGCACTTTCCTGTAGAAGACCCCACCCGTTTCCTGTAGAGTGTGATTCTGCCTTTGAGTGAGCCCGATGCACGAGTGAAATTCGAGAACAGGCCGCAAAGCTCCATGGAGGTTGATGGGTTAACCGATTGTGGGAGCAGAGGATGCATACTTCAGCTCAAAGTTGAATGGTTGCCGTGAGCTGCTGTGGCCTGTCATTGCTGCATGCATTGGTTTTTCTGATTGCATGTGGCTTGGCTACTAATCTTTGATTGTTTTTTTTCCTGTGCAGGTGTCCTCTGGCCGGATCTGAGCTGCATGCAATTATTTCCACGTTCAGATCTGCACCTTCAAGCTGCTGCTGCTGCATGGTCACAAAACCAGAACTTGTTTTCGCCATTTCTCCCAAACGGCAAAGCGGATCGATCTGAAACTTGCTGAGCATGTTTCTATCATCATGATGCATCTCCCATAGCAAAATCGTGATCAATGGATGCACGGATTTCGAGAAAAATGGAAAATGGCTGAAGATTTCAGAGCTCGATTTCTCGGAAACCATGCATCGGAATCGGCTGAAACTGCTTGGGTAGGTTACCATCAATCATATGCATATCCCCATGAAACAGGTTTTGAAACGGATGCACGGTTATGGAGAAAATGCAAAAATGGTTGATGGTGATAGAGGCTGATTTCTTGGGAACCGTGCACCGGAATTGCATGAAACTGCTCAGGCATGTTGTCATCAACCTTGTACAATTCCCCGTAAAACGGTTTGTCAAATGGATGCATGGTTTTCAAGTTATGGCAAAAACAAATTTTGTTCTATGGATTTTTGCCTCAAGGCTTTTTGCATGTGCTTGCATGGAAGGGAAAACTGAGCTTGGGCTGTGATGCAGGTATGGAGATGATGGAGGAGGAGTTGGAAGATTGCATGAGGACTTCTGAACCCTTGAGGAAGCTACCATGTTCGCCAAACCACTTTTTGAAATGCATGCCTAGTTTCCCACAATTTCTACAGGAAGTTCCTGTAGAAGCACAATGAGAAGCACAAGGAGGTGGAAAAAATGATGGAGAAAGGCAAGGGATGGACACACAAGTGCTTGTAGGCCTAATCAACAGATTCCCACCATTAGATTCACTTTTGAAATTGGATTTGGCTCGTCCAAAGGTTCTACAGGATGTTTCCTGTAGAAATACAGAGCTTCCTGTACAAGGCAAGAAAATTCCTTTGACCTTGATTTGAGTGCTCCTCCTGTCATGAAACGTCCTTCTTGCAACCTTCAATGTCACTGCTGCAACATGAAATTATTCAATGGAGATTAGCTTTATTTTTCTTTTTCTTTTTCTCTTTTTTTTTTTGAAAAACAACTAGGGCGCCTCATGGAGGTTTTCACCCTAATTGCCTGCCCTGGGCGCCTCCAAGGGAGGTTTTCACCCAAAGATCTTATTCTCTTTTCTCTTTTTTTCCAACCCATTGACCGCCTCATGGAGGCTTTCAATCAATGAGCCAATCTAAGGCGCCTCCGAGGAGGTTTTCACCTTAGATTTCTATTTTCCTCTTTTTTCATTTTTTTTTCCTTTTTCTTTTTTCTCTTTTTTTTCTTTTTTTCTACCCTACCCTACTTGGAAAACAAAATCATTCTCAAGTATAAGAATACTTCCAATGGAGCCATGTGCACATCGAGATTAGAGAAAAAATGATGTGAAGGCTCGAAATGCATGCTTTGATAGGTATCCAGATCTCAGAGACCAAATGATCTGATCTTGAAGGGATCAAACATAGCTGAGGAAGAGAGTACTGCTGCAACTTAGTGACTATCTGGAACCATGTCTCAATATAGCTTTGATATCCTTGGTCCTTTTGCTGATCTGGATCATTCTTCATGTCACCTTCTATCATGATTTTCTCATCTTCCTCTTTTTTCTGATCTTTCTCTTGAGTACATGGAGGATTTGATGGTAACCATGAAGGAACTCTCTCGATCTCTGATGTTGATCTCTTCTCTTCATCAAGTGCAATCAATGGTTCTTTGATCTCCTCTTTTGAATCTTCTTTTGCTGGATGTGATCCTTCAATGCTTTCAAGATGATCTCTTTTTTGCAATGCTTTTCCTGAGCTATGGTGAAGATCATTGAGCTCAAAAGGAGTCATTTGCACATGTTGTGCCTCAGCTTTGCACTTGTGTTGAGCTGCTCCAATGTGTGGGTTTGGAGATGATGGTATGGGTAGTTGAGTGGAGGTGTGAAATTGAGATGGAGATGGATGGCAGTGTGGTTGGGTAGGCATTTGGGGTTGCCTTGGTGGAGGAGGAGGCGATGGTTGTGGATGAGCAGGTGGTGGAGGAAAATGAGCGGGATGAGAGTTGTACTGGGGCCTCCACTCCTAATAAGGTGCATTCCACTGAGGCTGTGGCTGAGCATAAGAGTGAAATGAATAAGCAACTGGTAGGGGTTTGTTAGCAGTCTACCCCAGAAAATGCAGGAAAGGATCAAATTTGATAACTCGAAGACCATGGATGAAGTGATACGAAAAGTTAGAATATGCTATCAGCAGAATAAGCAAAAGGGAGAAAGCTCTGGGAAGCGTTGGGCAGATAAAAAGAGTAGTAGAACAACTATGGGAGTCAAGGGAGCTCGTGGCAGTTTTAGTAAGGGATTCTTCAAGGAGCCCAGCAATAGGAACCAGTCCAGAAATCAGCTTAGATTAAAGCCACCTAATGAATCCAAATATAGCAAGCAGTCAGGCATAGTTGATAATGAGGGGACAGTTAGGCCACCAATACAGTGTTGGGGGTGTGGCGAGCCACACTATATTAAGAACTGCCCTCATCGAAAGGGTAGTGATCAAGTGTCCCAGGTTTATGAAGCCTCTAAAGTGGGAGATGTGGCTCTGTCCATACCAAGAATAAATGCTACTCCCGAGGACCGTCAAGCTGATTACCAGCCAACGATGGTAGAGTTCGAAGGTAAGATTTTTGATCGAACTGTTTCCGTTTTAGTTTACCCAGGAGCTACATTAAGTTATGTTAGTCCCAAGGTTGTGGAAAATTGTAATTTGCAATCTGTTAAGTTTAAGAGTCCATGGTTAGTTCAGCTAGCTACTGGGGCCAAAAGGCGGGTGCTAGCCAAGGTCAGCAACTGCCCATTGAAGATAGCAGGTCAGACAGTGACGAAAGAATTGAACGTACTTCCTCTCGGTTCATATGATGTGCTGATCGGGATGGACTGGCTGGAAAAGCAGTGGTCCATAATAAATTTCAAAGCAAAGACAATTTCTTACGAGGACGAACTGGGAAACGAACAGGAAATTCAGGGTATCCTAAAGCTGGTGCAGATCCGACCAATTACCGCCTCACAACTGGCTAAATGCATCAAGAAAAAGTGTCAAGTATATGCAATTCAAGTGGGTTATGCCAATTCAAAAGATAAAGTTGATACTTTGGGAAGCATACCAGTAGTGCAAGAATTTGCAGATGTGTTTCCCGAGGAAATACCAGTACTGCCACCTAAAAGAGATTTGGACTTCAGCATAGAGTTGGTACCTAGTGCAGCCCCAGTGTCCCGAGCACCATACCAGACGAGTGTGCTCGAATTGACATAATTAAAGATGCAGCTGCAAGAGCTGTTGGACAAGAAGTACATCCGTCCCAGCGTATCACCTTGGGGAGCCCCTGTAGAGTTTGTCAGGAAAAAGGATAGAACTCTCCGTATGTGCATAGATTATCGACAGCTGAATAAGTTGACAGTTAAAAATAAATACCCACTGCCCTGTATTGATGAACTATTTGATCAGGTGAAAGGGGCGACGATATTTTCAAAGATCGATTTGAGATCTGGGTATCATCAAATCAGAATTAAGGAGGAGGACATAGCCAAAACTGCTTTTCGAACCTGTTATGGGCACTATGAGTTTGTAGTACTGCCTTTCGGGTTGACCAATGCACCTGCGACATTTATGTGCCTGATGAATAGTGTATTTCATCAGTACTTGGACAAGTTTGTATTAATTTTTATTGATGATATACTCATATATTCCCAAAATATTAAAGAGCATGAGGAGCACCTCAGACTCGTGTTACAGATGCTACGGGAGCATTAGTTATATGGTAATTTTAGCAAATGCGACTTCTATAAGGAGCAGATCCAGTATTTGGGGCATATCATCACCAAAGAAGGCATTGCAGTGGACCCCGAAAAGATTAGAACCATAACGGAATGGCCAATACCAAAAGATGTGGCAGATATAAGGTCTTTCATGGGGCTGGATGGATATTATAGGCGGTTTGTGGAAGGATTTTCCAGGGTTTCTTACCCTATCACTTCCTTACAGAAAAAAGGGAAAATATTTAAGTGGACTGCAGAATGTCAACGGAGCTTTGAACAGCTCAAACACCTGCTCACAACTGCACCAGTGTTGAGCATTGCAGACCCGGAAAAGGATTACGTAGTCTGCACAGATGCAAGTAAAGAAGGTGTAGGAGGGGTGTTGATGCAAGAAGGGAAAGTGATCACGTACGAATCCAGAAAATTGAAAGAGCATGAGCAGAAGTATTCTGCTTATGATCTAGAACTAACTGTTGTTGTGCATGCACTAAAAATGTGGCGCCATTATCTAGTAGGGAGGAAATTTTTATTGATGACAGACCACCACAGCCTTACTAGCTATTTTAACCAACCGACTTTAAATGCTAGGCAAGCTAGGTGGGTGGACTTCTTGAGCGGATTCGATTTTGAGATCAAACACCTGAAAGGAAAAGAAAATCGGGTGGCGGATGCTCTAAGTCAAAAGGCGCACTGTCTCGATGAAATTTCCTTTAGTGAAGGACGGTCTACCCTCAGCGAAGAAATTGAAGCGGCTACTGAGAAAGATCAAATTTATCAGCAAAAGAAACAACAAGTACAGAACTTAACCATCCACATAATGCAACAAGGCTATGAGCTGAATGCAACAAGGATTTTATACTACAGGAAAAGAATATATGTACCCAATCAGGATGACATTAAGGAAAAGATTCTAGATGAATATCATAAAAGTCCTTACACTAGACACCCGGGTTATCAAAAGCTAATCACCTCACTTCGGAAGGAATATTACTGGCCAGGGATGAAGAGGGATGTAACAGAATATCTGGCATGATCCATAGAATGTCAACAAATTAAGGCCGAACATCAACACCCTGCGGGGTCGCTATAGCCATTACCCATACCGGAATGGAAGTGGGAGATTATTACTATGGACTTTATCATGGGGTTACCAAAATCCAAGAGGAATAATGATTCCATCATGGTCGTGGTGGAAAAACTCAGCAAATCAGCCCACTTCATACCAGTCCAGTCTACTTACCGTGTGGCACAAATTGCAAATATCTTTATGCAGAACATATTTAAGCTCCATGGTTTGCCCAAAACTATAATATTCGACCGCGATGTTAAGTTCACATCGGCCTTCTGGAGGACCTTGTTTGAAGGTTTGGGAACTCAACTGAATTTTAGCATCGCATATCATCCGCAGACCGATGGGCAGACTGAATGGGTGAACCAAGTGGTGGAAGACATGCTGAGGTCGTATGTGATGCAGCAACCGATCTGGTGGGAAGAGTATTTGCATCTCGTGGAGTTTGCATATAATAATGGTTATCATGTGTCTTTTCATATGAGCCCATTCGAAGCAATTTACGGCCGAAAATGTCGTACACCATCTAGCTGGGGTGGACCAGAGGACAGACTCATGTTGGGTCCTGAGATGTTAAAAGAAATGGAAGCAATGGTTAAGAGAGTGCGGGCTAACTTAAATGTAGCCCAGGACAGACCAAAAAGTTTTGCAGATCGAAAGAGGACCTTTAGGGAATATTAGGTGGGAGATCATGTATATGTAAGAATTCGGGCAAGGAAAAGTACTTTACAATGGAGTGGTTGTGCCAAATTGGCACCTCGCTTTTGTGGACCCTTCCAAATTTTAGCAAGAGTTGGGTTGATGGCTTATCAACTAGCCCTACCTAGCCACATCCGGGTCCATAACGTCTTCCACGTGTCAGTTTTAAATAAATATGTCTATGACCCTAAACACATAATTAGTTGGCAAGACATAGAGGTAAGAAGCACAAATCAAAATTGGTTGCTAGGGAAGGCACTGATCAGATTTTTGTGTGTTTCAGGTGGAACCGGAAGGAGAATTTCTAGTCGAGCCGGTGAACATACTAGATCAGAGAAGGGTCGTGCTGCAGAAATGAGTCATCACCCATGTTAAAGTGCAATGGCAACACTTTGGGCCAGATGAGGCCACCTGGGAGGATGAGTAGAGCATGAAAGAAGCTTATCCCGAATTGTTTTTGGTTGAACAACATCGGGACGATGTTGAACTTCAGGAGGGGGAGATGTAATGCCCCTAGTAAATTGATAGTGTTTTAAATTAAAGGCAATAAATTTAACTGTTGACTATGGTTATGTTTGGTGAAATTGAGTAACTATTATTGTTATTACTATTTAAATTAATTATGTTGTTAAATTGTTGTTTGGTTGCTATTGAGTGTGGTTGGAAGAAAACAACTGATAATGGTTATAGTGTTTCCTCATGAGAGGAGGATTAGAATTAAAATATGACATCTGTCAAAAAAAAAAAGAAACCTAACTACCTTCTGGAGATGGTTGAGACTCTCATAGAGGGTGGAGACACTATGTCAAAAAAAAAAGAGAGGAACGCTACGTCTGGTAAAGACCAGATAGCGAGGCTCAAAGAAAGTTGCATTTTGGCAGTGAACGCTAAGTCTGGTAAAGACCATGTTGGGAAGCGGAAGCCTTCCTGCAACCGCTACGTCTGGTAAGGACCAGATAGCGCATCTCTGGTAGTGCCACAAGGCTTGCAGATAGCAAGGGTCTTGCAGGAGTGCTTGGGGGTGGAAGGTCGAGGAGGACCCTCCTAAGGTCGGGAGGTTGACAAACGCATTAGAGAGGTTTGTATCTGATCAGGTATGGAATAACCGAGAATTTAATGGGTTTGTTTTACACTGTAGTGTTAATTAAAGTCTATGGCAGATAGAGAACTGCGATTGGTACTTGGGAAGAATTTCTGAAATAATACAGGCAATAAAAGACATGATAAATGTAAATTCAGTAACCATTTAAGATTGAATCCCTGTGTGAACGCCGTAAAGGAAAAAGAAACAAAAAACAAGAATTAAACCAGGCTCACAGATTTTCTTTCCAGAACGCATCTTTGTAAAATAAGTATCAGTTGAATGAAACAAGATTCTGTGTAACATTTATTTCAGCATACGAAGCTAGACCGATATATCTATATGCACACAAACTTCCATAGTCATTACTGATGAAAATAAAGAAAGCGACAACATGACGATAAGAACAAGTAGATGCATGTATACACTGGACTAAATTCCTGAGCAATGGCCGTAAGGCTTCTTTCTTTGATAATGTAGTTTTCAGGAATGAGTAACACGAGAATGAAATAATCTCAGAGTTGATGGGCTAAAGAGGACTAGCGCCCATGCCACAAACATGACTTAACCCTGTAACAGACATTCCAAATAACTGTGGAACAACTCTGTAAATGGAAGGCCATAGCCTGTGGGAATAGGGTAGGGTTTGCCAGCGAGGGTTTCCAAATTTGAAGCCGGCAACCCTCATTCATCCAAAAAGATAACAACAATAAAACTCTAGAGATAATTCCTCTATCTAAACCTTACAAGGAAATTTTCGGAATAGGTAAAGCGTATCAAACATTCCACAGAAAGCTATGGAAACTTCAAAATTCAGACCGAGATTATCCATAGAAATCCAACAATCCACAGAACCATTTAATGAATAGTAAAACATTATTATGGAAAAAAAATACATTTCATTATCCATCCAAAGAAGAAATAAATATCAGCTATATAGCTAAAGCATTACATGGATGTTCACCGTGGGGTTAACCCTCGGTTCTGTAATAAATTATACAATAAAAGTTAGGTAACAGGCGCAACCCAACTAGGGCTTCGTTGCCAGAACTGTTCCGGGCAGAACCCAAACTCATTATAGAGAAAACAAGAGCAGGCGTGCAATTTTTTCACATTAATGGAAAAACAAAAAACAAACGATAGACTCCATAGCTCAAGCATAGTTCAGGCAGCCTGCCAAGAAGGGAATCGGCTCGGTCCTTCTTCCAGGTTCATTTCTTTAACCTTAAACTATTGTGATAGGTGCCTCTTACCAGGAAAGCAAAACGAGTGAGGAAGTCTGACCTGGTTGCCCACCAAACGCTGGTCACGGTACCAAGGCTCAGCACCTGTGACAGAGGGATCACCCAAAACTAAATAAGAACCAAAACTTTAGTGAAAAACTGTACAACAAGATAGCAATCACCAAAGAGAGGGAACGCATGTTACCATGACCATTGTAGGAAGGCAGAACTCGTCTTCCACTGCGAACTAACCTGTTGGGAAGCCTGTGCCGTGCGAGAATGAAAATCGCCAGGGACCTGTAGGAGCCGGGAGTTACCCTGTGAATGAGCTGAAAGGGTTCAATTACCGCATTGAAGCCCTCAAACCATATTACCCATACCTGGAATGATGTCGATCGTCGATCTAGGAGGTCTCATCTCCACCGTAGAAATGGGCGTAGGAATCCAGGAGGGGAGCCGCCATATGGGGTTGCTCATGCCGTGTACCAGGCGCATTAAGTATCCACCTCAGCATAGATAGCTGGAGTATTAAACTAGCACCGTTGTAGCTTAAGTATGCCGGCAAGTTGCACGCTCTACGTGCCAAGTGGAGGGCATATGGAAAACCAAGTCATTGTGTACCAAGACTTATTGCCGAAAATCGATAACCAGAGGAAGTTCTCCAGCATCACATAACCCAAGCCCGTTTGAATAAATGCTTGACGTTTGATTTAAACGTTCACACAATGAAAATAATAAATAGCATTGCAGTTCCGTAGGATGGTCCTCGAGATCGAGGACTGAGTCAAGTATAAACAATATGCATATATACATTACTGTTACTATGATTAAATGTAACTTATGTAAATATATTACTGTTACTATGATTAAATGTAACTTATGTAAATATATTACTGTTGCTATGATTAAATGTAAAAAAAAAAAAAAATTCACATCTGGCGGGTTGCTTTACATAATTGGCCAGATTTAAGAAGATGGTATACAATTTTCACGGGAAACCACTACATTAAATTGTATGTTAAATGAAGTTATTGCTTGTAAAATGAACATTATTATTAAAATTTGGTAAAATTCTATTTATATTTATAAATTATAGTTAGTTATATTTATAAAATTAAATCAATAACAAAAGGAATGATATTGAAGACAAAAGATTATATATATGTATATACGTCTTTCCTTAATAATTATTTTTACATTAAAACAAAGTGGAATTAGCAACCAGGCTTTTAAAAATGTTAAAAATACTAATATATATTATATATGGTATAAAATAAATATAAAAATAAATAAATATATATATATATATATATATATATATATATATATATATATATAATTTATAATGATATTATTTCAAAAGATATTAATCACATTTTAAGATTTGGTTCACATTTAGAACCAACTAATGTGGTTCATCTTAAAATAAGGTGAGAAATCAATCAATCTGAAAGAATAAATAACATGGATGTATCATTGCGCAGAGTTAGCCATTGAAAACTAGTAGTTGGTAAATTTGTTAATGAGGAAGGTAAAATATTATTTTAAAAAAAGGGTAAGGAGTTGGTAAATTTATTAATGAGGAAGGTAAAATATTATTTAAGAAAAAATGGTAAAAGGTTATCTGTTTAATTATTCAATATTTAGTTAAAAACTAATTGTTATGCCAGAATTAATTATTTAATTTCAATATTATAAAATAATAAATTAATGATATCAATTTATATAGTAATATTATATAAAAGTAGTTAATTTATATAATATTATTTGACTTATTAAATAAAATATATTCCATTGAAAACTAGCTGTTAGCAATAATTCAAAATTAAAATAATATACTTTAATAATATTTTATAAATATTTTATTTCACTATATTTTAATGATAGTTTATTAATATTATCAATTTCTTTAATAAGAATATTTATTAATGTTGTCCATTTAATATGAATATTACTTAACTATCATCCTATTTAAGAAAAAGTTATCCTTGTTGTTATTCTCTTAATGACAACAAGGAGAACAATAATAGTAAGTCAAAGCAGTTAAACAAGTTTGATAGGAATAATATTTTTATATCTAATAAATATGATAATAATAATAATGCTAATCTACCCTCTCCCCCTCATAATAATAAAGTCATTAATTTATCCAGTTTCTCCTTTCCCCCTTCTGTTTTTAGGCTTCTCGGTAAAGGTTTAAATTTTTCCCTAGCCCCCAGAAAGATCCCGGTTGATGACATTATTCGTGACATAGAATATGGGATCAGGGGTTTACCTGATAATATTAAGGACATTATTAGACAGGATTGCGCTGTGATCCTGAGGAAGGCAAAGCCCCCTCAGAGTAACCTTAATAAGGATGAATTTATGGCCCTCATATCCTTAAATCAGAACAAAGACATTGTTGTGTTGAAAGCTGATAAAGGAGGGGTTGTTGTCATTCTTAACAAGGAGGACTACCGCAAGAAGATGTTAGATCATCTTCATAATAGTGGTAGTTATAAAAAGCTTTCCAAAAACCCTCTTAAGAAGGTTTCTAGAGTGGTGGCTCTTGCCATCAAGTCCAGTAACTCCATGAGTTCCCTTTGCCATAAACTCATTCCTATTACTCCTAGGATCTACGAGCTCCCTAAGATTCACAAAGAAGGGGTGCCCCTTAGACCCATTGTCAACACCATTGGTGGTCTGACCTACCTTCTAGCTAAGTTCCTTGCCTTCAAGCTAAAACCCTTAGTTGGTCATACAAAGTCTTTCATCAAAGACTCTGCTTCCCTTATTGAGGAGCTCAAGGATTTTAAGCTTGACCCTAAAGACATTCTTGTTAGTTTTGTTGTAGTCTCCCTATACACTTGCATCCCTATAAATTTGGCTTTGGATGCTATCAAGCGCCTTACAGATCCTGATACTGCTCGGTTAGTTGAGATCTGTCTCACTTCCACCTTTTTCAGTTTTGAAGGTGAGTTCTTCGAACAAAGCTATGGTGTTGCCATGGGCTCCCCCCTATCCCCTGTCGTTGCTAATATTTTTATGAAAGATTTTGAATCCAAAGCTCTGTCCTCGGCTCGCCTCTTATGGAAGCTTTGGAAAAGATTCATAGATGACACTAATGTCATCTGGCCGCATGGTCAAGAGGAGTTAGATCTCTTCTTCAATCATCTTAATAGTCAGTCCATAGCCATTAAATTCACCATAGAAAAGGAAGTTGATGGTTGCCTCCCTTTCCTTGATATTCTTATTTCTAAGAATATGGATGGTTCCCTATCCCACCAAGTGTTTCGAAAGAAAACACATACTGAGCAATATCTCCATGCTAGTTCTCATCATTTGCCGGCTCAGAAATTAGGCGTTCTCAACATTCTTGCTACTTGTGCCCTAAGGATATTAGATGAAAAGAGCTTCGAGAAAAAAAAATCCCATCTTCTCAAGGTCTTTGTCGAGAATGGTTATAGCAAGTACTTGGAAGTTGGGTCAGAAGGCTTTCCTCAAAGCTTCCAAGAGTTCGGTGGTTAAAAAAGAACCTAAGGAATGTATCCCTGGCGTCCATTTTCCTTTTTTCCAAGGGACCACTAACAGAATTGCAAGGATTTTGAGGAAACATAATGTCCCCTCAACCTTTAGACCCCTTAACACCATTTGTAAATCCCTCCGATCGGTGAAGGATCCTATCAACCCTAAGGACATGAAAGGTGTCTATATTATTCCCTGTTCCTGTGGGACCCCCTATATTGGTGAGACTAGGCGCTCCATTAATCAAAGTATTAGTGAGCACGCAGCTGATCTTAAGCACGAGAGAACTAAGTCTTCCACATTAGCTGAGCATGTGAAGAAGACCAAACATCATGTCTGTATTGAGGAGGCCGATGTCATTGCTAGAATTTCGCAATTCCACCACCGTAAACTTAGGGAAGCCATTGAGATCAAAAGGAGGCCTAGCAATCTCAATAGAGATGACGGGTGGAAGATCAGCAGATGCTGGATCCCATCCCTCACCTCCTAGTCGTTTTCTTTCCTCCCCCCCCTCTTTTTATAACTTGTTCGAGTTTTTTCCCTTGATTCCTTACTTATTTAGCCTCCTCCCTCATTTGATTTATCCTTGTAAAATTCTAGATATTTATATTAACCATTTTATATTCTAATGATTTTATATATATTATTCTCCCTTCCCTTATATTAATTCCAACACTATAATAGCATAGATTAATTCGATATTGTTTCTCTATACAGTTAATAGTAATAATATTAATATAATATTAGGGATCTAGTATAAAGCCTATTAATAATATCCTTGAATTTAATTAAAATTAGGTTAACACATTAAACTCCATTAGATTAATAATATAATAGTTATCAAATATGTCCCTATATAGACTCTTTCTAGCTCATGAATTACATAAAATTAGTCATAGTATGACTAACCACTTCATCTTAATTAATATAGGTAAAATATTTTTCTTGGATCTTGAATTTTTAAATAGACCATTAAATTTAAAATATGGTTTAATTATTTGATTATATTTGGGTTTAATTCCCCCATTTAAATAGGCTACATGCCAGGTGAATACCATGAGTCAATACCATGTGTCATTTTGGTGAATACCATGGGTCAATACCATGTGCCATTTTTATTTTTATTAATTCTAATATTAGGGTTAATAATGGTTTTTTGCATGGTATTAATAACAATCTAGTCCATGGTATTTGTCCGATAGTATTTTGGCCATAGGTTTCACCTAAATATAACCCATTTTTTGAGTGTTCGTAAATATAAGGTGACTTATGGAGTAAATATAATTTTTTTTTTTATTTATTTACCATACCTCTCGTTTATTTATATTTTTATTAATTTACCATACCTCTTTTACAAATATGGTATTTGGCCCATAGGATTCACTTAAAATAAACCTCTTTCTTGAGCCTTCATAAATAGAACGAGGGTTATGGACTAAATATAAAAAGATGTTTTATTTATTTACGATACGTCTAGTTTATTTATATTTTTATTTATTTACCATACCTTTTGAGTAAGTATAAAAAGACGTTTTATTTATTTACCATACCTCCACTTTACTTATATTTTTATTTGTTTACACCCTTACATGTATATAAGGTGACTTATGAAGTAAATATAAAAAATGTTTTATTCTTGAAAATGGGCCAATGGATTCACTTAAATAAAACCTATTCTTGAAAATGGGCGAATGGAAGGTTGTAAGTCCTAATTTCAAGGGCTAAATTTACCTTTTTTACCCTCTCCCTTAAAATAAGGTGGGCTATTTGAGGTGATTTGTAAAAATGTACTATGATACAAAATATTCGCCCACTAAAAATTTAAAACCCCTTAATTTCGCCAAAGGGCGAACATTCACCCCTAAAATTATCCTTGCTTGGGTCAGAAGGCTTTCCTCAAAGCTTCCAAGAGTTCGGTGGTTAAAAAAGAACCTAAGGAATGTATCCCTTGCGTCCATCTTCCTTTTTTCCAAGGGACCACTGACAGAATTGCAAGGATTTTGAGGAAACATAATGTCCCCTCAACCTTTAGACCCCTTAACACCATCTGTAAATCCCTCCGATCGGTGAAGGATCCTATCAACCCTAAGGACATGAAAGGTGTCTATATTATTCCCTGTTCCTGTGGGACCCCCTATATTGGTGAGACTAGGCGCTCCATTAATCAAAGTATTAGTGAGCACGCAGCTGATCTTAAGCACGAGAGAACTAAGTCTTCCACATTCGCTGAGCATGTGAAGAAGACCAAACATCATGTCTGTATTGAGGAGGCCGATGTCATTGCTAGAATTTCGCAATTCCACCACCGTAAACTTAGGGAAGCCATTGAGATCGAAAGGAGGCCTAGCAATCTCAATAGAGATGACGGGTGGAAGATCAACAGATGTTGGATCCCAACCCTCACCTCCTAGTCGTTTTCTTTCCTCCCCCCCCTCTTTTTATAACTTGTTCGAGTTTTTTCCCTTGATTCCTTACTTATTTAGCCTCCTCCCTCATTTGATTTATCCTTGTAAAATTCTAGATATTTATATTAACTATTTTATATTCTAATGATTTTATATATATTAGTCTCCCTTCCCTTATATTAATTCCAACACTATAATAAATGCATAGATTAATTCGATATTGTTTCTCTATACAGTTAATAGTAATAATATTAATATAATATTAGGGATCTAGTATAAAGCCTATTAATAATATCCTTGAATTTAATTAAAATTAGGTTAACACATTAAACTCCATTAGATTAATAATATAATAGTTATCAAATATGTCCCTATATAGACTCTTTCTAGCTCATGAATTACATAAAATTAGTCATAGTATGACTAACCACTTCATCTTAATTAATATAGGTAAAATAATTTTTCTTGGATCTTGAATTTTTAAATAGACAATTAAATTTAAAATATGGTTTAATTATTTGATTATATTTTAATCCTTAGTTAATATATATATTATATAAACTTACTGGTAATTTAATAAATTAACTGACTATTAACCTCAATCTAAGTTACAAATTGAAAATAAACAATTAAAATATTATTTAATTAAATTTAAAAAAAAATACATTTTAATATTTTTCTTAGATCTTGAATTTTTAATAGACAATTAAATTTATGGTTTAATTATTTGAAAATATTTTAATCCTTAGTTATTATATATATTATATAATAAATTAACTTACTATCAACCTCAATCTAAGTGACAAATTGATAATAAACAATTAAAATATTATTAATCCTTAGTAATTTTACTTCTAATTTATTAAATTAACTAACCATTAATTTAATAGAGAAATAACCTATAATTGGTTTGTTGCCCCTTTTCCTGTGTCAGGTTAAGCTAGCTGTTCCCTCGTCTAATATAGCCATTAGGTGGTCAATCTAGCCATTACCTGGTCAATAATTATAGCTGTTGGAGGCTCTGCTCTAACTATTTAACTGCATTCTAGATCTGATCATTCAACTTGTCCTGATGATGAACCACACTGGTTGGTTCGAAACGCGTCGACAAATATTCTATCATGTGATTTTAGCCGAAGAATTATCTTAATCTTGACATGGATCACAGAAGCCTAAATTCAACTAAGTAATATTCATATTAAATGGACAACATCAATAAATATTCTCATTAAATAAATTGATAATATTAATAAACTATCATTAAAATATAGTGAAATAAAATATTTTAATAATATTTATAAATTATTATTTTAATTTTGAATTATTCCTAACAACTAATTTTTAACCGAATATATTCTATTTAATAAGTCAAAAAATATTATATAAATTAATTATTTTTATATAATATTACTATATAAATTGATATCATTAATTTATTATTTTAAATAGGATGATAGTTAAGTAATAATAAGTAATATTCATATTAAATGGACAACGTCAATAAATATTCTTATTAAAGAAATTGATAATATTAATAAACTATCATTAAAATATAGTGAAATAAAATATTTTAATAATATTTATGAATTATTATTTTAATTTTGAATTATTCCTGGCACCTAATTTTCAACCGAATATATTCTATTTAATAACTCAAATAATATTATGTAAATTAATCCCCAGATGCAGGTGTTTGAGGAGATGGGACGGGCGATCACCAAAGGCCACCTACCCGCCATGCATAGAAGTGTTGTATTCACATGGGGGAAGGGACATGCTAAGCGGCATGGGATTGGAATTAAAAGCACACAGCAGAGGAGCATTAATGCTCCGTTCACTTCCGCACGCGAAGCTCGGCTATGCTCCCCGGCTCCCATGAAGGCCACAGTAATGGCAGGAGCGCCTCGAGGCAAAGGTGGGTGCATGATATATGGTTGCAGCATGGGATTCACAACACGGATTCAGACTCTACTCTATTTTTTACTACCGCCTCTGGCGCTGCTAGTCGCTCCAAGCATTTGTCTTTCTGCTTCTCTACAGGATCCTTGTCTGTCTGTTTGGTCCACTCCCTCGCCTGTGTCTGGGCTTTCCTTGGCTGTTTTTGGATCCAATTCTACTTCAAGCTCCATTTCGGCTTTAGACATAGAGATTATGTTCGGCCCTGCAGTCATGGTCCGGCCTCGACAGCAGATGCTCAGTCGTTGAGGCACCTCCCATGGCGGGTCCTCACGCCCCTCAATCGACGAAGACTCTTCCCATCACTGCCATTGCCACTGCCCTCGCACTGAAGGAGCAAGACTCCTACGGTCCAGCCAATTTCTGGATGCCAGCGCTCCTGGGTCCTCTTCCTCGCCCTCCTTTGGCTTGGCAATATTCACATTCAACAGTTCTCTGAACCATCCCCAGATCAGCGCCCATGTTTCGGTGCTCTTCATTGAGGAGGCCCAAGATGAGGGCGACTCCAGCGCTCAACGGGAGACAATGCCAACTGATGGCTCTGCGAGAGCCATGGAGACACCCTCTACAGATCCCGGGAATGTATCGGAAAGACCAATTGCTGATTCCACGAGCGCTAGGGAGACGTTGCTCAGCCAGAACGAGGACGTCAAGATGGAGCCCGTCCCGACAGCTACGGAGGAGGCTCAGGACTTGGCGGAATTCGGGTGGTGCAGGGTTGTGGAGGAGGATCCTGAAGACTAACTGCGGCTTCTTCTCAGGTTTCTGCGGCCCGATAGTGAGGGCTTTTGGTCACTTCTGATGTTTTTGGCTATGTACTTGTGTCAAAGCTGTGGTGTAATTGTCTGTGTCAATGCTGTTGAGAATTTGTCTGTGTTCAGGTTCTGGGACTTTTTCTTTGTGGTTGGAAAATTATTTTGGCTCCCCTGCGCGGGATTAGATTGTTGGCCCCTCTGGCACCCCTACGTGGGATTGCTTTTTGGTCTGGTTCGTCCTCTCAGACTGCGAACTCTGTTGTTCCATGCTGCCATCACCACCAGGCAGCTGGTTCTTTTTGTTAAGTTATGTTGTAATTGTTCACTGTTAATGTAAATAATAGAATAGTTTTACCAAGAAAAAAAAATATTATATAAATTAATTACTTTTATATAATATTACTATATAAATTGATATCATTAATTTATTATTTTAAATAGGATGATAGTTAAGCAATAATAAGTAATATTCATATTAAATGGACAACGTCAATAAATATTCTTATTAAAGAAATTGATAATATTAATAAACTATCATTAAAATATAGTGAAATAAAATATTTTAATAATATTTATAAATTATTATTTTAATTTTGAATTATTCCTAACGCCTAATTTTCAACCGAATATATTCTATTTAATAACTCAAATAATATTATGTAAATTAATTATTTTTATATAATATTACTATATAAATTGAAATCATTAATTTATTATTTTAAATAGGATGATAGTTAAGCAATAATAAGTAATATTCATATTAAATGGACAACGTCAATAAATATTCTTATCAAAGAAACTGATAATATTAATACACTATCATTAAAATATAGTGAAATAAAATATTTTAATAATATTTATAAATTATTATTTTAATTTTGAATTATTCCTAACACCTAATTTTCAACCGAATATATTCTATTTAATAAGTCAAATAATATAATATAAATTAATTATTTTTATATAATATTACTATATAAATTGATATCATTAATTTATTATTTTAAATAGGATGATAGCTAAGCAATAATAAGTAATATTCATATTAAATGGACAGCGTCAATAAATATTCTTATTAAAGAAATTGATAATATTAATAAACTATCATTAAAATATAGTGAAATAAAATATTTTAATAATATTTATGAATTATTATTTTAATTTTGAATTATTCCTGGCACCTAATTTTCAACTGAATATATTCTATTTAATAAGTCAAATAATATTATATAAATTAATTATTTTTATATAATATTACTATATAAATTGATATCATTAATTTATTATTTTAAATAGGATGATAGCTAAGCAATAATAAGTAATATTCATATTACATGGACAACGTCAATAAATATTCTTATTAAAGAAATTGATAATATTAATAAACTATCATTAAAATATAGTGAAATAAAATATTTTAATAATATTTATAAATTATTATTTTAATTTTGAATTATTCCTGACACCTAATTTTCAACCGAATATATTCTATTTAATAAGTCAAATAATATTATATAAATTAATTACCCGGATGCGGGTGGCATTCAATGTTATTAATGGGACGTCGCACAGTGCAGGCAGCTGGCCTGGCAGATGGTTGGCGGACGGCCCTCAAGACATGCGCCTCGGGCTAGCAAATTAGTTCAAGAGCAAGCGAAATTAATTCGGCACAATTTGGAATGACGATCTTGCAGTCAAGCATTAATGCGCACCTGGTTCATGCGCAAACAGGTCAGTTCTTATGTATGGATCTGTTTGTTGTTTATGCCATAGTTACTGGTTCTATTTATCTTGGCGCAGAACTCTTCCCGCACTCCTGCCTGGTCTATCGAATTTGGAAGCTCTCTTGGTCTTGGAAACTCATTGGGCTCCTCTGCGCTCAAACTCTCACCTGCTTGCTTCGCCTCAACCCCTCTCTCAGTCTATCTGTTCTCCCGAGCATGTCGCGCCGCCGAGTATCCCGCGCAGAGGTAGCAACATGGGAAACAGAGGTCGTCCCTCTCGTCCTGCTCCACAGAATGTCATTCCCATCGCCTCAGCCTCCCCTTCTTCTCCGCCCCTGGGTCAAGCTGGGTCTCTCCCGCATAATTCCTTTCAGACCTCCAGGTTTACTTTTCACAGCACGCTCAACAGGCCTGTATTGACGGCAAGCATCACCATTATTCTCACGAAGGAGGAGAATAATCATGTCAGCTCGGCTCAAACCACTTCCTCTCACTCTCAGGAAGACAGTGTTCTGCAAGGGGATATGGCAGGGGTGGTATTCAATGCGGACAATATGCAGGAGGACACCCCTGTCTCTGAAGCGCCTCAACAGCCCGTCGATCCGACTCAGAGTGAAATTCTGGCCTGTGGGCCGTCTCAGCGTGCAGGCTGCATTCTTAATTTGGTGACCACTCCTGAAGGCGGCGCAGAAGGACATGATGACAATGGCTTCGTCACCTGGGTAGCCTCTTCCAGCCAGGTGGAGAGGGACACGCCTGACTCGCCGCAGCATGCAGACTAAAGCTGGCTCTTCACTGACGGGTGGCATTCTTGCCTATGCGCTGTGCAATTTTGATTTCGTGTCTTTGTTTCTGAGTCTATGGGTCTATGTCTGGTTTATGATCTTGTTCCAGGGTGTGGCGACCGCCAATGTATGCTCTGTTTTTTGTTGTAACTGTGACTATGCTGGGTACTTTTGTGTTTTTTTGGTCAATGGGGGGCATGACAGTATGAGTCCTGGTAAAATTTTTCAGTGTGTCATGGCCCAAATACAAGATTTTGAAGGCTGTACTGTGAATTCGGCAGAATGCTTGAAATGTAATATCTCTGAGTATCTGGTTGAGGAATGGCCTCGGCCTCCTCTAAGGTCTTGACCTCACTATACATATCTTTTTCCTTTTTAATAGAATTAGTATTTATGAAGAAAAAAAATATTATATAAATTAATTATTTTTATATAATATTACTATATAAATTGATATCATTAATTTATTATTTTAAATAGGATGATAGCTAAGCAATAATAAGTAATATTGATATTAAATGCACAACTTCAATAAATATTCTTATTAAAGAAATTGATAATATTAATAAACTATCATTAAAATATAGTGAAATAAAATATTTTAATAATATTTATAAATTATTATTTTAATTTTGAATTATTTGTGACACCTAATTTTCAACCGAATATATTCTATTTAATAACTCAAATAATATTATATAAATTAATTATTTTTATATAATATTACTATATAAATTGATATCATTAATTTATTATTTTAAATAGGATGATAGCTAAGCAATAATAAGTAATATTCATATTAAATGGACAACGTCAATAAATATTCTTATTAAAGAAATTGATAATATTAATAAACTATCATTAAAATATAGAGAAATAAAATATTTTAATAATATTTATAAATTATTATTTTAATTTTGAATTATTCCTGACACCTAATTTTCAACCAAATATATTCTATTTAATAAGTCAAATAATATTATATAAATTAATTATTTTTATATAATATTACTATATAAATTGATATCATTAATTTATTATTTTAAATAGGATGATAGCTAAGCAATAATAAGTAATATTCATATTAAATGGACAACGTCAATAAATATTCTTATTAAAGAAATTGATAATATTAATAAACTATCATTAAAATATAGTGAAATAAAATATTTTAATAATATTTATAAATTATTATTTTAATTTTGAATTATTCCTGACACCTAATTTTCAACCGAATATATTATATTTAATAACTCAAATAATATTATATAAATTAATTATTTTTATATAATATTACTATATAAATTGATATCATTAATTTATTATTTTAAATAGGATGAAAGTTAAGGAATAATAAGTAAAATTCATATTAAATGGACAATGTCAATAAATATTCTATTAAAGAAATTGATAATATTAATAAACTATCATTAAAATATAGTGAAATAAAATATTTTAATAATATTTATAAATTATTATTTTAATTTTGAATTATTCCTATCACCTAATTTTCAACCGAATATATTCTATTTAATAACTCAAATAATATTATATAAATTAATATTTTTTCTATAATATTACTATATAAATTGATATCATTAATTTATTATTTTAAATAGGATGATAGTTAAGCAATAATCAGTATATTCTTATTAAATGGACAACATCAATAAATATTCTTATTAAATAAATTGATAATATTAATAAACTATCATTAAGATATAGTGAAATAAAATATTTTAATAATATTTACAAGTTCTTATTTTAATTTTGAATTATTCCTAACACCTAATTTTCAACCGAATATATTCTATTTAATAAGTCAAATAATATTATATAAATTAATTATTTTGATATAATATTACTATATAAATTGATATCATTAATTTATTATTTTAAATAGGATGATAGTTAAGTAATAATAAGTAATATTCATATTAAATGCACAACATCAATAGATATTCTTATTAAAGAAATTGATAATATTAATAAACTATCATTAAAATATAGTGAAATAAAATATTTTAATAATATTTATAAATTATTATTTTAATTTTGAATTTCTAAAACCTAATTTTCAACTAAATATATTCTATTTAATAACTCAAATAATATTATATAAATTAAGAGAGAATTTGTTTTGGTGTAAATCACATGATATTTCATTTTTCACGCCTTTCGAACCAACCAGCATGGTTCATCATCACGACAAGTTGAAGACTCAGATCTAGATTGCATGTTAAATAGACAGAGCAGAACATCCAACGGCTATTTTTGACCAGGCAACGGCTATATTGACTTAACAAACGGCTATATTAGACTAGGAAATGGCTAGTTTGACCAGGCTTAGGGAAGAGGGGCAAAATTATATTTAAATAAAGTTAAGGATTTCAATAATTATTAAATTATTAGTTAGTTACACTATTTAAAAGTAAATGGGAACTATGAATTTATATAAAAGGTATTAAATATTCTATATTTCTTTTACTTTTTATTATAAATGTTTGTATAAATATCAATATTAAAATAAATTAATTTACGAAAAATTATAAACATCTAAATTTTAATTATATTAATTGTTTATTTTATTGTTAAAATTGTTTATTTAATTGTTAAAAAGTTGAACCAATAAAAATATATTCTCATAAAACAAATTCAAAAAGAAACTATTTTCCTTATATTACTCAAGTTAAATAATTAGTATGTAGCATAAACTAAATGTTATTAAATAGGTATATCAACCAATAAAAACATATTTTTATAGAACAATTTGAATATTAAAGAAAATGTTTTTCTTATATTAATTAAGTTAAATTATTAGTGTAAAGCCTCAAAAAAAAAAAAAAAAAAACCAAGGCAAAAGAGAGAGGGGATAACAAGGGGAAACAAACATATAAGAAAAAAACAAGCCAAAAAGGGAGGGATGGGAGGGAGAGAAGAATGACTAGGAAGTGAGGGTTGGGACTGAACAACTACTGATCTTCCAGTCGTCTTCTCGATTGAGATTGCTCGGCCTTTTTTCAATCTCAAGGGCTTCCCTAAATTTTCGGTGATGGAACTGCGAAACTCTAGCAATAACACTGGCCTCCTCGATACAAACATGGTGTTTGGTTTTCTCTGCTTGCTCTGCTAAAGCGGAAGATCTGGTTCTCCTATGCTTAAGGTCTGTTGTGTGCTCACTAATCCTCTGATTAATGGAGCGTCCAGTTTCACCAATATAGGGGGTTCCACAGGAACAAGGAATAATATAAACCCCTTTCATGTCCTTAGGGTCGATAGGATCCTTCACTAATCTGAGGGACTTACGAATGGTGTTAAGGGGTCTAAAGGTCGAGGGGACATTATGCTTCTTAAGAATCCTGGCAATCTTATCAGTGGTCCCTTGCACAAACGGAAGGTGGACACCTAAGACCCGCTCTTTAGGTTCTCTCTTAAACGATATGGATCACAGAAGCCTCAATTCAACAATTATATAAATTAATTATTTTTATATGATATTACTATATAAATTGATATCATTAATTTATTATTTTATAATATCGAAATTGAATAATTTATTATCGCATAACAACTAGTTTCTAACTAAATATTGAATAATTAAACAATAACCTCTTTTTCTTAAATAATATTTTACCATCTTCATTAAAAAAATTACCAACGACTAACTCTCGGCAATGATGCTTCCATGCTATTTATTCCTTCAGATCGATTGATTTATCACTTTGTCGGATAAACTGCATTAGTTGATTCGAAACATTGACCAAATCCTAACGATGTAATTAATCCAAAAAACTTATATCTAAAATATTTTTGTATTAAACTAATATATATATATATATATATATATATATATATATATATATATATATATATATATATATTATATCGCTTTAGTATTTTTATATTAGAAAATGTGTACAAAGTTCACGTTTATAGTAATGAAATGAAATGAAATGATATTTTAAGGTCCACGAGACTAAAAATAGTCTATGAGCCCATTTCTCTCTTTGCAATTGAGTCCTTTTCTGATTCAAATTGATGATGAGCTAACACAACCTTCCAACAATCCCCTTGCTAAAAAGACAATTGCAAGAAACGGATGCTAACATGTTCTCATAACTTTCTCTGATGTCTTTGAATGCATCACATTCCAAAATGAAATGTTTTTCCGATTCCACAGCCCCAGACGTGCAAAATGTACACACCCTTTCTTCCCAAACTTCTTTAGGCATTTTCCACTGTCCTGTTTCACACCAAAGTTGATGTGAATTGGTCCTTAATTGAGCAATAAGAACCTTTTCCCTCCACGAAATGCTAGCTCCAATGAACTATTTTTGTTGTAAATCACATGTAGCGTTGAATTCCTCAATGTAATATTTCTTCTTTCTACCCAACTCTTTTCCCCATACCTTTTTACGAAACTTCTCCATAATAAAATCCTTTAGTTCCTTGCTATTTGTGGGACAAGAATTGAGGTAGGTATTCCATTTTTTCATCCATGTGTAGTTTTGTTTCATCCATGTTTTCTTTCTTTCACTGATGCCTTCATTGAAGATAACATCAGGTCATCTACCTACTCTCATTTGTTCAATTCTTTTTAGGTATCTTATGAGCTACGCCATAGCAATTTCTTCAATGGAAGTTGCTCATGTTTCACTCAACATTATCTCATAAGGTACCGAACTTTTTATTTTGAACTTGTTCATGATTAAGAATTTTTGGATTTTCTCAATTTGTTTCCATTCTGAGACGAGAGTGTTGCTAGCCCACAATTCACACCCATATAGCATCACTGGACAAACTAGGAGTCCAAAAACCACTTTAACCATTTTCCAATCCCGTAACTTTGCCTCTCTACATCTGTTTTGAAAAGCATATAATGTTTTCCACCCTCCTAAAATTCTCTTCTTTCTACAGTCCTCCCAATTGAGTTTGTTGTTGAAATCAATCCCAAGGTACTTGTACTCCTTTACTTCTTCAAGAATGTTGTCTTCAGAGAAGAAAGTATGCTGGCTCTGCTTCCTTTTCTTAAAAAAATCATTATTTTGGTCTTGCTAGTATTGACTTGCATCCCCATTTCTCTACAAAAATGCTTAAGGGCATATAAGTGCATTTGCAATCCATGGGCCGATTTAGAAATCAATACAATATCATTAGCATATAAAAGAAGCTTTATCACAAACTCCCCCAACCAAACACCATCTCCACCTTGCAGATTTAGCCACTCTTCCAATTTATCAATATATAGACCAAAAAGAGTGGGGGATAGAGGGAAACCTTGCTCGACTCCAATGTCCACTTCTAAAATACCTGCTAAGGTTCTAATTTTGACTTTCACTTATTCATAAAGTCTATGGACAACGACTCTATAATGCATAGGAATGTCAAGTTCTTCCATTCTACGCCACAACTTATCCCTAGGGACTGTGTCAAATGCTTTTTTGAAGTCAACAAAGCAGCAAAATACTTCTTCTTTGTCCTCCCAAACCTTTTCAACAATGTGTCTCAATGTGATGCCATGATCCACTGTAGAATGTTTCAACCTAAATCCCGTTTGTCCTCTTGCCCTCTTTTCTTTTACTTTTGCCCGCTTGCTAATTCTGCCTTCATGCTGCCGAAAAGCTTTGCAAACAAAGGATTGATCATAATTGTTCTATAGTTGGCTGGATTATTAATGTCTCCACTTTTAAAAAGGGGTATTGCTAAGCTAGTTGTCCAATCTCTTGGGAATCCTTGTTAAATGATGTTGTTTAATATTTTCATGATGTGTGGTGCAAGAGTGTTCATTCCCCATTTTAGTATGCAATGTATTAATTACATACGTATGGATTAAAATAACTATTAAAAAATACATATTAGGTATGATTATACTTTTTTCATGAAAGTTAAAAAGACAACAAAAATCAATGGCATATTAATTGGGTGGAGAGATGTAATACCATCTAGTTAATTTAGTGAAAATGTTTGCTTCCATCTACATTTGATGAG
Source organism: Pinus tabuliformis (assembly GCA_031772625.1). NCBI lineage: Eukaryota > Viridiplantae > Streptophyta > Pinopsida > Pinales > Pinaceae > Pinus > Pinus tabuliformis. The sequence goes on along the minus strand of CM062807.1, from coordinate 195,650,973 downwards.
GGTCATTTATTTTATTCCATCTAGATTCGGTGAGGGTTATTCATTTTTTTAGTGTGAAGTTGTTTTCAATAAATTATAATGTTATTTTATCAATAAAATAAACTAAGTATTTATAATAATATAAAGTTATTTATGTTATAATTGTTTGGGTAAATTTGACTTGGTGAAGTTAAATCATAGTTTTATTTATAATATTTATGTGGAATATAACCTATTTAAAGGTGGAAATATTCTAAGTAAATTTTTCCTAATGACGAGTGTATTTAAACACCACCACTTCTTTATGTGTTTCTTGATCCTAACAACTAGTATCAGACCTTGACAAATATGAAAGCTAGAGTTGAGTGTGAATTGGGTGAGTGAAAATAATGTTGAAAGGTTAGGTCAAGGTATGGATCAGCAAGGCTAGATATGTAGTGAGAGAGTGGTCATATGAATGAGAAAACAAAATTAGAGTTAATGGTTTGAGTATAGTGAAGGAGTTAAAGCATGATAAGAATAGTGAAGGAGCCACCGTGTGATGAGAGCCTAAGTGGTGTGATAACAACAATGGTATGGGAACACCTTAAGGGTTTTGGTCCAAGGCACATGTATTTATAGAAGAAGTTGTAGGACATGTTGTTCAAGCATACATGTTGCATAGTAGAAGGAATTGTGTAAGGCCTTAAGGCTTTGGTCACGCATACATGTAATGTGGTGGCCCATAGAGTCATCAAATTATGGATGGACTTGTTGGATAGGTACCAGGATAGGTGTATGTGTATCCTAACTTGAGGGACTGTTGTAGCAGTTGCAACACCCTCCAAAATTTTTTTGTACACTCAAATTTTGGAGCCTACTATGGATCCTGTGATCGTTCATTCCTTAGTCACTTATTGGTTAGCTGATGATTTCAAGCTCCCTTCTTGGATCTCAAGTGTCGTTCACACTTTTATCTTTATATAGCAAGTGTCATCTTCGGGCATGGGAATTATCACTTATCATGCAAAGGGGAGTTTTGGTTTGCTTCAAGGGGCAATATTTGTGAAAATGAGTTGTTCTCATCATATAGACATGTTTTGCACTTATTTCCAAAGTTTCACACACTATTACACAAGTTTCATCATTATCATCACAAAGTCTATCTTCAGTGTTGCACTTGTTGTAAGTTTCCACAAAGGTTGTTGCTTTAAGGGATGTATGTTTTCATATGCCCTGGATGATCAATGTTGTGTCACCAAGTGTCCAAGTGTGTGGTCATAGTCAAGTTCTATCACTGTTCACATCGGTTCCACTGATCCCACACTTAGTCAAATTCCAGAGGATTCCTAGCAACCTAGCCTCATTCAACCTTCCTAAACGGCACACTCTGCGGTCTTAGCCCTCGAGCAGTAATCTTGTTCCTTGGCACTACGCAATTCTCAGTCACTACCTACCAAAATTGTGCATTTCAAAACATTAGTGCTCAAGCCCAAGCCCTCACTCCTAGAACTACGCAATCCTTCTCCCATCCTGAACAGAACTACACAATTACACAATCACTCAACCTCATCTATCCTCTAGGACTGTACAGTTCACTGAACTAATGCCTAACCTCTCAGCTCAGATCACTCATCCCCAAAATTGTGCAATATTATCTCTTAGTCCAACCTAATCACTGAAACGCTCCCCTTAACCTACTACCAGTTCTGGCTCAGTCAACGAATTATCACGCAACATATTAGACTAGGGGTTTATCATATTGTTGTCGTCTTGTCATGAGTGGATTGCAGATACAAGAATTCTACCATGTTATGGCAAGATGATCAAGAAGGAGATGAAGGAGGACATGCTAGATTATACTTAAGGAGTTGAGGAAAAAAGATAATCATTAGATAGGAAGACCAACGAACCCTGGGGTATGATAGAAGATCAGAGATCAGGACCGCATAAAGTCTCCATCTGATTCACAATCCTTTGGAGGGTAGGTATGAAGAACAAAGCCCATCTTTCATGAAGTTTAAATGTACCTCTGAGTGTAGTATGCAGGACAACTTATCATTGCTATATCATTAAGTCTTCAATGACATGTATGGTCACAAACACTAAAAATCATTCCATGTGTTTTCTCTAAGTGTTTTGCTCACTTTCGCGAGATAGGCAAGATGTCGTCTTTTCGCATGTTGGTTGTCGCACTTTATGTGTAAGCTCATTCTGGTGGTTTCAAAGGCCCATATTTGTGTTTATGATTTTTCCTAACCATATAAAAACCTATCGCACTCATTCACAAAGTTTAGAAGTCGTGAAGCGTATTTTAGATGTCGCACTTATCGTAACTAGTCATGGAGCGGTCACGCACAAGCAGTTGTATTGTTTATGTGTCATGTGTGATCTATCTTGTTGAGTCATCAAGTATTCTAAGTGTTAGATTTTTGTCGAAGCCTCATCACTTCACACATCAATACCACTAGTCAAACACTTAGTCATCTTCGAAGAGGCTTCCCAACCATTCAACTTAACATCACTCGACCTGTTTGGACTACGCACTGCGCAATCCAAATCCTCTAGCAGTGACCTTGGCCCTTGAAGCTACACAGTGTGAAATTCCTGCCGCCCAAGACCCAACCTTCACCTCCAAAATTATGCAATCTTCTCAGACAACCTGGCCTAAACTGCGCATTGTGCAAGCACAAGCATCAAGTTGCTTTCTTGTGCTCCTGAACTGCACAATCTCGCAAAAGGTCAAGCTCCCCTCACCTCCATAATTGCGCAGAAGCTTCTCCCATGGGTCATTCCCCTCATCCTGACCCATTGTCTCTCAAAACTATACAGAGACGGTCACCCAACCCAGCTTGAACTGCACAGTTCTAGGGCTCAAGCCTCAGCCTTGGCTACTAGACTGTGCAATGCACAGTCACTGAGCCTCCCTTCCTAACTTGTAACTCAATTCCGGCTCAGTCCCCAGACCGGAATGCACCATCTTAGGCTAGGAGGTTTTCGGGCTAATGTCGTCTCGTCATGAGTGAATTGCAGATACATGAACCTGGTAGGATGATGAAGAAGGAGATGAAGGAGGAAGACACGCAAAAGACATTCTTGTCGCTGAGCATGCAAGTTGATCTATCAAGGCAAAGAAAAGTGACACCAACTCGCAACCACAAACCAAGACTTGAGATCATTGAATATTCTTGTCACCAAGCCATGAGGAGGTAGAAGACAAGAGTATTCCCAGGTAGACATCATTCACGACAACAACAGTGGCTTGAAATTTCCATATCACTCAAGTAGTTCATATCAGGAGTGCCATGTGATGTCTTATCATGAGTTGTCAAATGTCACATCATCATTGTTGACCATATATATTGTATTCATTGTAAAGTAGTCCAAAGGACACATATCTAATATGGAGCGTCATGTAAGTTGAAGAGTCATAGGAAGTTAAATAATCATGAGGGTATTCAAAGAGTCACAAGGAGGGGAATCATAACCCCTTGGTTATATAAACTCCCTCATTGTACGAGAAAAGGACTTTTTCACCTTGGCTCCTCTCGTAAGGCATTAGAGAAAGATCAGCTAGTTCTTCGAGGAGAAAAGTGTGGCTCCAATGTCCCACTATTGGGGCTAGTCATGTACATTGTAAACATGTGTCTTGGAACTTTTTCTTAATAAAAAATCCCTTTAAGGTTAGCACATTCTTCGTGAATGAACTATGAATGTTTGTAAGACTATTTTGTGGACATTTGTATTTCATGTTTGCTTTCACATGTACTAAAATAGTTGAACTGTTTCGGTTATTTTAGTGCTTATCTTCTTGCCAGAATGTGTTGTAATGGTTGTTATTATTGTCCCATCCTTGTGGACTATTCCACAGGATATTAGAGAGATCATTCCTTGTTTGTTGGTTGAAAAGATCATCACATCCAATGTGGAATATTCCACTGGATGTTAGACATATCCTTATGGTTCATGTGTGTCTCTTCCTGGGTGGTACTATTACCTCTCACTTAGAGGCTCTCTTTTCTCCCCCCTTTTCAATAGAAGAACCTTGCCATAGTTGCAACTGCACATGCACTGGGCACACCTCCCTTGCTTTTTGAAGACACCATTCCATCCCCCTCCCATGCTAATAGTTAGAGCCAAGGCATATCCTTGAGATATATGGCAACTAGGTCGATATTCCAAATGGGGCTCCTACACTAAACGGTGTGAGGTCAAATTGGGATTTCATATTTGGGAGACCCCCTTGATTGATGGATTTCCAGCACCGTCAACAGGAGGGAAATGTGAGATCTGAGGTGAGATGGTTGATGAACCATTGGGACCTGGATCCCCAAGACAAGTTTAAGGGACAGATTGTTAGGCTTGTTCGGGTAAACGTCAGTCAATCAAGTTACTGGCATTTTGGAGCTCTAGGTTTATGAGAACCCATGTTTTCTCCCATGATATTCATGTGAAATATAGCTTATTTAAAAGTGGAAAGACTCTAGGGAAATTTGTCCTAATGACTAATAATATCTCAGGTACATTTGTAAAAATAACAAATAAAATAATAACAATAATATCTTTAGACACCACCTTTTTGAGTGTTTTGTGATCCTAACAATTCAAAATAAAAATTTGTTGGAAATAATACTGAGAGGGGGGGTGAATCAGTATTATCAAGTTCTTTTAATAAATCTTCCTTATTTATTCTTTGAATTATTTTTGCATGTCAGTACCATAAAATAATGAGCATGAACAAAGAAAACAGATAGTCACACCAAAGAACACAAGATGTAAGGTGGAAACCTAATGTGGGTGAAAACCACCTGCTGCAATATGTCTCTATCTTCTTTCAAATTAGAAACTCCTTTACAATGGTTTTGTACTGGTGCAGTCCTTTACCAGTACGCAGGCTGCAACCTGCAGAGAGCTACAACTCTCTCTCGTTTTCCAGTCTCTCCTGGAAGGGAGCTACAACCCCCTACTTCTTTTCTTTCAAGGACCACTTTTCATAAATTTTCAAACTGGATCCAAGAACATCAAAAACCCATCAACTACACTTGCATCATCAATCTCTGATTTCACCAAAGCCAACCCGCATACAGATCTGCAAATATTTCCTTATAACTTTGCAGTTGTTACATCAGACATACCCAGATCATAACATGTGTAAAATAAAACATGCATCAATAATTCAGACCCAGATTATTAGATTTATAGATCAAGCGTATGCCACATATCACAGATCAAAATCATATAGAGATACCACTATTCCAGCCTTAATATTTTGACACATCAATAGAACTTATCCTTCTCCTTACGCTCAGGTTCCTTCTTCATTCAGATCCAGATCTGCACCAAAACCCAATCACAATATTCCAGATCTAGCACTTTATCAGATATTCGATAATTCAGAAGATGCTTTGCCAAATGATCTCCTTCCTCTTTTATAGTCTTAGGCCTTTCACAATACCACGGGCCAAAACCATAGGATCAAAAAACTGTTGGACTAATACCATGAACCAACCATGAAAGTACGTGAGATCAACACTTTTGGATGCAATACCACGGGCCAAAACCATAGGATCAAAAACTGTTGGACTAATACCATGAACCAACCATGAAATTGCGTGAGATCAACACTTTTGACGAGGTACCATGGTCCAAAACCATAGGTTCAAATACCAAGGACTAACTACCATGGACCAAAGGTAAGTTCTCCAACATATACGCGCTTTTCCTTATAGGTTCAAATACCAAGGACTAACTACCATGGACCAAAGGTAAGTTCTCCAACATATACGCGCTTTTCCTCATAGGTTCAAATACCAAGGACTAACTACCATGGACCAAAGGTAAGTTCTCCAACATACACGCGCTTTTCCTCATAGGTTCAAATACCAAGGACTAACTACCATGGACCAAAGGTAAGTTCTCCAACATATACGCGCTTTTCCTTGCATGAAAGTGCGTGAACTTTTTCTCTACATGAAATAAACTTTTCTCTGCATAAAAGTGCGTGAACTTTTCTCTACATGAAATAAATGTTTCTCTGCATAAAAGTGCGTGAACATTTCTCTACATGAAATAAACTTTTCTCTGCATATAAGTGCGTGAACTTTTCTCTACACTATAATTTATTATCTGAGATGAGTGGGTTGCCATCAAGTACAACATATGTATCATAATGCCAACAATCTCCCCCTTCGGACTTGATGGCAACAACAACCAATCACTCTCCCCCTTTGACATCAAGGGCAAAGGGTTATGATCCCCCTAAAAACATGCTCCCCTTGACTATAAACCAGATCTGCAAAGAAGAACCATAATCCATGACCATGAAAGAGATAGAGACGTATTGCAGCAATATTTAGACCAGCATCCATGATCTCCTTCTGTACCTCCTCCATAATGCCAACAATGCACGATATGCTCCCCCTGAACCTATGCCATTCGATCTTTGACCAATCCGCAACCCAGCACATGTACACATATACTTCAGATGAACCTTGCGTACAACCAACAATCAGAAGAGATTCAACAACAAGATGATGCATCAACAACCCCTAGCTTTTGCCTGAGGTATTCAAAGGTCTCCCTAGGCAATGATTTGGTGAGTATATTAGCAACCTGTTCCTTAGAAGGAACATACTCCAACTTGACCTTTTGTTCAAGCACTTGTTCCCGGAGAAAGTGATACTTGATTGGTATGTGCTTGGTTTTTGAATGCATGACTGGGTTCTTTGAAATGCTGATTGCACTTGTATTATCACATAAGATGGAGATGGGTGGTGTACAAGTGATTTGAAAATCCTGCAAGGTCTGCATCATCCAAAGGAGTTGAGTGCAGCAGCAACATATTCTGATTCAGCTGTAGACAAGGCAATCGAACTCTGTTTCTTGCTGAACCAAGATACTAATCTGGAACCCATAAAGAATGCACCACCACTTGTGCTTTTCTTGTCATCCACGCTTCCGGCCCAATCTGCATCTGTATAAGCATGAAGTGTGAGATCTGTATCTCTAGGATACCATAAGCCATAGTTTTGAGTCCCTTGAAGATATTTGAAGATTCTCTTTACTGCCTGAAGATGAGTTTCCTTTGGATTTGCCTGAAATCTTCCAACTATTCCCACTGCATGCATGATGTCTGGTCGGGTACCTGTCAAATAAAGTAGACTTCCAATCATAGATCTATAAGTTGGTTGATGCACTGCTACTGATTCATCATTTGCACTGAGGTTACATCCTGTGACCATGGGTGTACATACTGGTTTTGCTTCTTCCATACCATATTTCTTCAAAATCTACTTGAGATACTTGGTTTGGGACAAGAAGATCCCTCCTTCATTTTGTTGGATTTGCAAACCAAGAAAATCTGTCAGTTCTCCCAGCAAGGACATTTCGAATTCTTTCTGAATCACCAAGGCAAAGCTTTGACTCATAGCTTCTTCATTGCTGCCAAAGATAATGTCATTTACATACACAACAAGTATCAGCAATTTGTCATTTTCAACTTTTATATAAAGATTGCTGTCTGCTGATCCTTTTGAAAAACCTTGTTGATGAAGATATTTGTCCAAACAATAGTACCAAGCCCTTGGAGCTTGTTTGAGGCCATAGAGAGCCTTTTTCAATCTGCATACAAGATTTGGATCATTTCCAATAATGAAACCATCTGGCTACTCAATGTATACTTCTTCTTCCAAGTCTCTATTCAGAAAGGCTGATTTCACGTCCATTTGAAATACTTTGAAGTTTTGAAAGCTTGAGAGAGTAAGGAACATTCGGATGGCCTCAAGTCTTGCAACAGGAGCAAAAGTTTCTTCAAAATCTATTCCCTCTTGCTGCGCATACCCTTTACAAACAAGTCTGGCCTTGTTTCTAATTACTTCTCCATTTTCATTCAATTTATTTTTGAAGACCCATTTTGTTCCTATAACATTCTTATCCTTTGGTCTAGGAACCAGCTCCCAAGTGTTGTTCTTTTCGATCTGCTCAAGTTTTTCATCCATTGCTTTGACCCAACATTCATCTTTGCATGCCTCTTTCACATTTTGTGGTTCAGTGGAAGAGAGTAATGCCAAATAGCTTGAAGCTTCTGCAATTGTTCTTCTTGTTTGTACACCTGCTTCTTTCTGTCCCAAAATCTAAGATTCTGTATGATTCTTCTGAACATATCTGGATGGAGTCTTCTCTTCTATCCTTATCTGCTCCTCTGGTTCTTCTTGAGGTTCTTCTTCTTCATCATTCTGTCTTTGAGGATGGCCTTCATCTTCTTCGATATCTTCATGATTTACTTGCCTAGGAATGTATCCCTTCTCATCAACCACTACATCAATGCTGTCAACAATTCTTCCAAGTCTTTTATTATAGCACTTGTATGCTTTGCTGTGTGGAGAATAACCAAGAAGGATGCCTTCATCTGCTCTAGGTTCAAGTTTGCCAAGTTGCTCATCAGTATTTTTAATATAGCATTTGCTCCCAAAGATTTTGAAGTGCTTTACCGAAGGAGTATCACCATACCAGAGCTCATGAGGGGTTTGAGTGCTGTTCACTCGGACATTTGTTTTGTTGAGAATAATAACCGCAGCATGTGCTGCTTCACCCCAGTAAGTTGCGGGAGTTCCAGATTCATCAAGCATAGCATGAGCCATTTGTTGGACAGTTCTGTTCATTCTTTCCACCACTCCATTTTGCTGAGGAGTTCTAGCTGTAGAGAATTCTCTTCTTATCCCATGTTCTTCACAGAAATCGAAAAATTCATTTGAGGTAAACTCCCCACCTCTGTCGGATCTAAGACACTTAATTTTGTATCCTGATTCATTTTCAACCAAGGCTTTAAAGGATTTGAATTTTTCGAATGCTTCATCTTTGTGCTTCATAAGTCCTAACCAGACAAACCTCGAGAAATCGTCAATGAATAATATCAAGTATTCTTCTCCTCGAGGTGTCATTTTCCTGAATGGACCACATGTATCTGTATGTACTAGCTCAAGAGGCATGCTAGCTGATCCTTCCTTTTCCGGAAAGGTAGTTCTGGTTTGCTTTCCAAACTGACATGATTTGCATATGGTGTTGTCTGGAACTTTGATATCTGGAAGACCACGAACTGCCTGATATTTGCATGCTTTCCTTATTTGTGAAAAGCTTAGATGCCCCAACCTCCGGTGCCATAACCAGTGCTCATCATCCTTGCTCAGATAGCATTGTTGTTGTCCTTCTTCAAATATGTATAGATTATTGGGAATTCTTTTACCTTTGATCACTGTTTTACCTATATCAAGATCACGAACAAGATATCCATTTGCTCTGAATATCACCTCGGTTCTTTGATCACACATCTGGCTGACACTTAGAAGATTATGTTTCAATCCATCAACATACAAAACATTTCCAACTTTGACCTTTTCTTTTAACTGAGCAGTGCCTTTTCCTTTTATAGTTGCAGGAGTATCATTTCCAAAAGAAACTTTCTTTCCTTTTTCTAGAGCAGAATATGATTCAAGTTTTTCTTTATCACCTGTCATATGCTTCGAACATCCACTGTCAATGTACCATAGATTTTCCTGTCCCTCTGCATAAAATGCTATCCCACATCTTTCTGTTTGTGGTTCCTTTATTCTCCATGTTTTGGTGCTTCAGGCTTGTTCCTTTGTCTGCTAAAACCTGCTCCTACATTCAGAATCTTCATGACCAAAGTTATTGCAAATATAACATTCAACTTCATTTTCAAGAACCGAAAAGTTGTTATAGGTCCTTTTTGTAATCCCGGTCATACTTCTTTGTTTTTGAGCTTCTCTAGTCATGAACGTTTTATATGCAACACATTGAGCTGCTTTGTGACCAAAGTTATGGCAAGAAAAGCATTGTCCATTGAAGAAATTTCTGCGGTTATCAAATCTTCCGGCCAAACGATTGTAATTTCTATTATCATTCATTCTTGAAGCAAATTGAGAGGATTTTGCCTGTGGCTGGTTGTAGCTTTTGTTCATCCTTAAGACAGATTGCCCCTGATTTGCCTGATAGTCTTTGTTTGTAATTGGTCCCTGCTTTACTTGGTGATCTCCATTGTGCTTTTGCTCATTCCTTCTTGCTGCATCAAGATAACTCTTTGAGGTAGATGCTTGAGAAGTTTCTCCATTATAGTCCAGACCTGTCTTGTTTAGAGGAGAGCGATGTACATTGATGATCTCATCCAGAGTTTCAGATCCTTTGAAAAACTTAAGATTAATAGCCTTTGTTTTCTCAATCTCTTTTCTAAGACCAACAATTTCGCCTTCTAACTTTTCAAGATATTTTTATTTTTCATCAATTTGAAGTTGTAGAGTATCAATGATCCTATTCTTTTCTTCTATACATGTCTTGAGTCTAGAAATTTCTTCACAAAAGCTATCCACATCTATAGCATCCATGTAATCATCATCTTCAAATGCCATTAAGAGTTTATAGTCATTACCTCGTTCATCTTCGTCACTATTTGATAGACCATCACTATCTTCATGAGTGTAGTATCTTTTCTTATTTGCAATCTGTTTCTTGTTCCATCTAGCAGGTTCCTTTCCTTTATCCTTATGAGGACATTTTGCAGCATAATGACCTACTCTTCCACAAGCAAAGCATTTAAAAGGTAACTTACTTCTGAACCTTCCAGTTCCCCTTTGAAGATTTCTGACAAAATTTGATTCTTCTTCTTCTTCTTCTGGCACATGACTTGCTTCATAATAGTCTCCTTTCCCTGAAGCCTTGAAAGCAGCTTCTCTTCTGTCTGATGGACCTCCCTTTCTCATTTCATAAGCAGTTAGAATTCCGTGTAGCTGAGACATAATAAGAATTCATAGATTTTCCTTTTCTTCTATTGCAGACACTTTAGATTCAAACTTGGGGGACAATGATCTTAGAACTTTTTCAACCACAATAGCCTCTTTTATTTCTTCACCCAAGTTTTTCATGCAATTAACAATCTCATCTACCCGAAGGAAATAGTTAGCCACACTTTCATCATTATACATTCTGAGATTCTCATACTGAATCCTGAGGGTTTGAAGTTTAACACGCTTTACCTGTTCATCTCCTTCGTAGCTCAAGACAATCTTGTCCCATATTTCTTTTGCGGATTTATATTGCATAACCTTCACGAATTTTGTTTGAGATAAGCATCCCAGCAGAGTATTGACTGCTTTAGCATTTGTTTCATATTTCTTCTTTTCAGCCATATCTATAGGAGTAGCTGAAGGAAAAGTGTAGCCTGTATCTATGATATCCCAAACTTCTGTACCAAGAGATTGAAGATAGGCAGTAACTCTTACCTTCCAATAATTGAAGTTTGTCCCATCAAAAATTGGTGGCCTGATTGATGCTTCCCTCTCGTAGTTGTTCATGATGAATGATCTTCCTTCAAGCGATCAAGCTTCTCTGAAGGACCTGCTCTGATACCAATTGTTGGAAATAATACTGAGAGGGGGGGTGAATCAGTATTATCAAGTTCTTTTAATAAATCTTCCTTATTTATTCTTTGAATTATTTTTGCATGTCAGTACCATAAAATAATGAGCATGAACAAAGAAAACAGATAGTCACACCAAAGAACACAAGATGTAAGGTGGAAACCCAATGTGGGTGAAAACCACCTGCTGCAATATGTCTCTATCTTCTTTCAAATTAGAAACTCCTTTACAATGGTTTTGTACTGGTGCAGTCCTTTACCAGTACGCAGGCTGCAACCTGCAGAGAGCTACAACTCTCTCTCGTTTTCCAGTGTCTCCTGGAAGGGAGCTACAACCCCCTACTTCTTTTCTTTCAAGGACCACTTTTCATAAATTTTCAAACTGGATCCAAGAACATCAAAAACCCATCAACTACACTTGCATCATCAATCTCTAATTTCACCAAAGCCAACCCGCATACAGATCTGCAAATATTTCCTTATAACTTTGCAGTTGTTACATCAGACATACCCAGATCATAACATGTGTAAAATAAAACATGCATCAATAATTCAGACCCAGATTATTAGATTTATAGATCAAGCGTATGCCACATATCACAGATCAAAATCATATAGAGATACCACTATTCCAGCCTTAATATTTTGACACATCAATAGAACTTATCCTTCTCCTTACGCTCAGGTTCCTTCTTCATTCAGATCCAGATCTGCACCAAAACCCAATCACAATATTCCAGATCTAGCACTTTATCATATATTCGATAATTCAGAAGATGCTTTGCCAAATGATCTCCTTCCTCTTTTATAGTCTTAGGCCTTTCACAATACCACGGGCCAAAACCATAGGATCAAAAAACTGTTGGACTAATACCATGAACCAACCATGAAAGTACGTGAGATCAGCACTTTTGGATGCAATACCACGGGCCAAAACCAAAGGATCAAAAACTGTCGGACTAATACCATGAACCAACCATGAAATTGCGTGAGATCAACACTTTTGACGAGGTACCATGGTCCAAAACCATAGGTTCAAATACCAAGGACTAACTACCATGGACCAAAGGTAAGTTCTCCAACATATACGCGCTTTTCCTTATAGGTTCAATTACCAAGGACTAACTATCATGGACCAAAGGTAAGTTCTCCAACATATATGAGCTTTTCCTCATAGGTTCAAATACCAAGGACTAACTACCATGGACCAAAGGTAAGTTCTCCAACATATACGCGCTTTTCCTCATAGGTTCAAATACCAAGGACTAACTACCATGGACCAAAGGTAAGTTCTCCAACATATACACGCTTTTCCTTGCATGAAAGTGCGTGAATTTTTTCTCCACATGAAATAAACTTTTCTCTGCATAAAAGTGCGTGAACTTTTCTCTACATGAAATAAACTTTTCTCTGCATAAAAGTGCATGAACTTTTTTCTACATGAAATAAACTTTTCTCTGCATATAAGTGCGTGAACTTTTCTCTACACTATAATATATTATCTGAGATGAGTGGGTTGCCATCAAGTACAACATATGTATCATAATGCCAACAATAACCCATAATAAAATAGTGAGTTAAACTCAAACTTGGTTGTACACAACCTTATTTAGAATTACAATTATGTTATTTATTGCAATGTAAGCCTGAGTGTATTTTCGTTTAAAAGGGTTTGATAAAAATTCAAAATCATGCACACTAAAGATGGTTAGTATAAAAATTCAGATTTAAACGCTCAAAAAAATTACTCTTTACAATTTTGTTTTTTAAAATCTACAGTGGGTGGAAATTCTAATGAGGAAAGTTGAACTCGACTCTGAAATGAACTTTTCTTAAGAATATTTTCTTTCTATATTAATTATAAAGTGATAAAAAATCAAAGTCGTGCATCCTAAACATGGTTAGTATAAAAATTTAGATTTAAACACCTTAAAAAATAATTACTCTTTACAATTTTGATTTTAATTTGTTTCTTTGAGTGGACACTTTCTGTAAATTATGGTGAAAAAAGTTGAACTCAACTTTTTTTAAGAAAATATTATTTCAATATTTGTTTTTTTAAAACGATGGTTTCTGGAAATTCTAATGAAGAGAGTTGAACTTAACTATGAAGTGAACTTTTCTTAAGAGTATAATTTTTTTTTTTTTAAATATCTTATTTCAATATTAATTGTAAAGTTGGTTTGTTAATCTGTTTGTTTAAAACGATGGTTTCGGGAAATGCTAGTGAAGAAAGTTGAACTTAACTATGAAATGAAATTTTCTAAAAATATATTTTTCTATATTAATTATAAAGTTGATTAATTAATTTAAAAATATAAAAAGTTATTGTGGATATTTCTTTATTATGTAAATAAGTGTGTTTATTTTAAAATATGACGTTTAGAATTTTAATTTAATTATCAATAATTATTAAATAGATGACAAAAATTCAATTTCCATTAAATATTTTAGAATTAACTTCAAAGTACTTATGTCTTTTATTATTTTAATTAAATTGCTTACTTAAAAAAAAAGTATCATATGAAGTGAGTTATGGTTTTGGGCCTGTGGTATTAATAAGCCATATTATTGTAAGAAAGTTTATTTATAGATTAAAAATCTCCATAATAAAGTGGGTAAAGCTCCATGGTTAAGAATCTTGTTATATATATATATATATATCAAAATCAAGTTATAATTTAGATTAGATTTTATGACTTTTCTTTTTTATTTTAGCAAATGTGAAATGTATCATGTAGTAAGTGTTTTGATACTTATTATGGATTGATGTTTATCAAGGTTTACTAACCATTTAATTTATATGGCTGTGAATAAAGTTTATTTGAACATCAAGAAAATTTAAACTTATCTGGCTTTGCAATCCAAAATGGCCTGAATAAGCATCCATTTTTCAATTCTCACACACAAATCCCTTTATACTTTCAATGATAAGCGATTGAATATGGTTATAATTTATTCATGAATGGAGAACCCATAATGCATTTTGGAGCTACAACAAAGCAATGTTTCATGTCTCCCATAAATCAACTTGACTGTTGTGGGGTGAGGATAAGGAATAGGTGTCTAGTAAGTAGGCCTTCAATTAAATTTGTAGTTAAATAAAATTTGGATTTTCTAGCTCCAACAACAATGATAAAATTATGTAAGAAAATAGATGAAAGGAAATCACAAGGATAACCAGAGGTATGGAAGTCTACTTCCATCACTCTTGAATCAAACTGCTTTATGATTAACACGAAACATGGTAATGCTTCATGTGATCAACACAGAACATGGCAATACTTTAAGTGATTATTTCCACCCACAACTTCTATACAACCAAATACAATTTCTTCTTTGCTTATTTCCATGAAATTGAATGTAGAATTTTGGTGATAGAATTGCAACTACTCAAAAAATTTAATCTAAATCAAAAGACACAATTCTACTCTATTGTTATGTAGAAATTAATTCACAATTTAGAACAACATTAGCAAACATGCAACAATCACATACACAAGTACACAAATTTATCTAGGGGAAACCAACTGGTAAAAACCCCTTAAGTTTGCTTGCATTAATCAGGTGAATAGGGAATGTATTACAATTGCTTGTTTGCTCTGAGCTCAACCTGCAAGTGAATAATTATTCTCTTTTCTCAATGAAAATATCTTACCCAAACTCAGTCAATTTTTTCCTCTACCTAAGCGCTTATTTCCTTTTGCAAATTTTGAGGAAATTGGCCCCTATTCTTTAGGAATATTGTCCAAATTGATTGCGAATTCCAAGGATTAATCCTTGATTGCATGCAACACTTGTACACTCAAGACTAGTCCACAACTGATGTTACACTACCTTAGAATCGACACCACAACTAAGAAGTTTGAATTCCTTGCATGCATGAGCCATTTTTGGTTGATTAATTAGTTAACTTGATAATCTCTGAGTTAGATTGTTGTCCCACTGCACAATTGACCTCCAACTAGTTCTATTAACTATTAGAACTATTTTAACTTAGTACAACAAGAAATAATTGAATTGGATTCCTACAAATTAGCAATCAACACATGCAAATTGAACTTCAATCCCACTAACTCAAATTTACTGAGATAATTGAGTGACAAGAGCCATGTAACCTTAGTTAATTGCCTCCAAGTTGTTTGTTGATGTGGAAATTTTGAATGTTCTTGATTTGACCAAGGTTAAGTCAAATTGAGCCTTTCTTGATACACTTCACAACACTCCCCATTAGCAAGAAAGCGATTATCAACCACCCCTATCCTACACATGTTGAATTCAAACTTCCCTCTTAACAAATCCTTTGTCAAGATGTCAGCATCTTGTTCCTCTATCGGAATGTATTGTAGCAACATTAATCATCCTCTGCACACAGTTCTATAAATGATTCTATCAAATATCTATATACTTAGATCGATCGTGAAATACTAGATTCTCAAAGAGCTTAATGCAACTTTGATTATCACAATAGATCGCAATTGGATCCATCTCCTGACCAAGCAGTCCCACAAGTATATTTCTCATCTAAATCACCTCACATGTTTCTTGACTTACAACCATGTATTCAGCTTCTGTTGAGCTGATCACCACAGACCTTTACTTCCTACTATACCAGGAAACTGTTGAAAACCCAATGCTAAAAATTCCACCTGATGTACTCTTTCAGTTGGATGGACTCATTTCCTAATCTGGATATGTGAAGCCACACAGCTTCACTCCCTTTATCCGTCTGTACCATAATCCATACTGGGTAGTGCCTCTGAGGTTCCATAAAACATGCTTAGTTTCCTTACAATACAATTTTGTTAGCCTAACCATAGCTTGGTTTAGTTGATTGACTGCATAGAACATATCTATTCATGTGTTCACAAGATACATCAGTGAACCCACTAGTTGTCGATAAATGGTAGCATAAACCTCTTCACCTGAAGTGGCATTATCCTTCCTCCACTTTGTCACTAGATGTGTCTCCATGGGCTTACAACTCTCCATGTGGAATCTTTTTAGTATCTTTGTGGCATACTTGCCTTGAGACACAAACAATTCCCCATCATATTTCCATAATTCCAACCTAAGGAAGTAGTGAAAGAATCCCATGTCTTTCATCTCAAATTCCCTTGCAAGGTCCTCCTTACAAGAGCTGGTCAGTTTCTCATCACCTGTCAATATTAAATCATCAACATATAAAACTATGATAAGAAATTTACCTTCTACCAAGATATGATAGAGGTTTGCATGCGCTTCACTTTTGGTTAAGCTCAATCCAGTGAGATAACTATCAATCCAAGTGTAACAAGCTCGGGGTGCCTGTTCGAGACTGTACAATGTTCACATAAGACTCCTGATCAAATGTCTCAAAACCTTTTGGTTTCTCTATGTATACTTTCTCCTCAATAACAACATTGAGAAATTTTGTTCTTACATCCATATGGTGGATCTTCCACCCCATCTCCACAACCAGTGCAAGAATTGATCTAATGGATGAATAGCTTGCTACGGGAGAAAAGGTTTCCTCATAGTCAATTCCCTCAACTTGAGAGAATCCTTTGTCCACAAATTTGGCCTTATACTTATTTATGCCTTCGTCTTCTGCATGCTTAACCTTGAGGATACATAATGAACCCATGTTTAATTTACCTACTAGTCTTGGGAGCACTTCCAAAACATTGTTCTTCATGATGGATTTGTATTCTTCCACCATTGCCTAAACCCAAACTGGTTTCTCAACTTCTTCCTCAAAAGAGGATGGTTCAATCTCTACAAGCTTAGTCATTAGAGCCATGTAGCTATTGTACCTCTTAGGTGACCTCCTTTGCCTGTGCAAATTTGAAGGAGCTCCCACATACTCCCTCACGTCCTACACCAATCTACTAGCTTACCTAGTTCTTTTTCTACCTTCTCTGGATGGTTCTACTTGTGTGGATGTCTCCACTATGCCTCCTCTTTGTTCCTCCATTTGTGGTTGCTCCACAAATTCCAGAGGTTCCTCCTTTCGAGCTAAAAGCTCCTCTTCTGGTGGGATTTGCAACTCCCTCTCAAAAGAGCATCTCATTTCTTTATCCTCATCAAAATTTACATCCCTTCGCACAACAGTCATTCTGAGGGAAGGTAAGTACACCCCATATTTGTGTGGAGTTTCGGTGTAACCCAAAAAAACTATAAACTTTGTTGTAGGCTCCATATTTAGTTCTGGTATGGAAAAGGAAAGATTGATAATAACAGTTGTTATCATTTCGAATTTCCTATTTGCTGTAGGCTCAAGTTTCTTCCTCGAATATTTTGATACATGGCAGTAAACACAGGCTCCAAAAATTCTGAAATTAGACACATCTGACTTTCTCGACAAGAAAGCCTCCTCCGGTTTAATAATGCCAAGAATCCGATGAGGACTCTGGTTCTACAAGTAAACTATTTTGCTACATGCCTCTACCCACAAATGCAATGGCAAGCCTTGGTCATGTAGCATAGCTCTCTCAACTCCCATAATTATTTGGTTCTTTCTCTTAGCTACTCCATTTCTTTTGGGTTGTGGGGAGCTATCAATTTTCTTCGAAATCCTTCTTTGGCACACAAGTCATTGAAAGTCATTCGAAACATACTCACCTCCATTATCACTCCTGTGAGCCTTCACCTTCTTGTTGGTCTCTTTATCAACTAGTGCCTTGAATTCTAAAAAAAATAAGAATGATTCATCATTCTTCTACATGAAGAAGATCCAACACTTTCTTGATGAATCTTTAATAAAAATAACGTAGTACTTGTGTTTGGAAGTGGAGGTTGTTGAGAAGGGTCCACAAACATCAGAGTGGATTATCTCCAAGACCACATGTGCTTTATTGTCTCGATCATGGAATGTGGATTTTACATACTTCCCCAAGGTACAACCCTTGCAGACATCTTGTTTCTCGAGAGATCCTTTAGGAAGACCAGTGGTTATTTGATGCATAATTTTAAGGTTTCCATCATGCAAATGGCCTAATAGTTTGTGCAAGATTTCACCAACATCGTGACACTACACTTTCTCTTCCTTACAGCTTAATGCAGCACAATATTTCACATCAAGTTTATATAGTTTCTTCACACAAACCTTGATTTGCTTCACCTGCCCAGTAGCTATGTGTTTAGAAATGATTTCCCTTTACTAAAGATCACATCATAGCCACAATCTTCTAAAACTGCTACAAATGAGGTTCTTCTTCAGGCCTAGTAAAAACATGACATATTTGAGGCGAAGAGGGGATTCTGACTCCCTCTTAAAGGTTACCGTACCTATCCTAGTATCACTGTACCTTTCAATGTCCCCAAGTTCAATATGCATCTGCAGATCTTTCTCCTCCAGGTCACCAAAAAACTCTCTACACCTTGTCATGCGAAACGAGGCACCTAAGTCGAAGTACCACTCCCCATCACAATGTTAGCCATGCATGCAATCAAGGTGAAGTCTAGCTTGAACCATGAAGCCAATGCTTCACCTGTTTCTCCTCTTGAGTTCTTCTTGCTAGAATTTTTGTATGGGCACTTTGTAGCATAGTGCGTGAATTCATGACAATTGAAGCATTTTATTTTGAACAAGTCTTTCTTCTTTCCCCTTGGCTAGATTTTGGTTTGGTTTTCTTCCCTTTTCCCTTCTTGCCCTTTCTGACCAATGAAAAATTTTCTTCATCCACTCCCTTAGATGAACTTCCATCTTTGGTGTTTCACCTAATTTCTTCTTGTACCAAATCAAACCATAAGCATTCTCATTTCGATAATTTCTCCCTCTCATTCACCAAGTATTATTAGTTATGCAATCTTTTGGGAAATCCTATAAGAGCTAGGCTCACCAAGCCATCTTCTGCAAAATTCACACCAACCACTCCAAACTCATTGTGAACTTGTGTAAATATGGTGAGATATTTTGAAATAGTATCATTCTTTTACATCTTAATGTTTTGAAGTTTGTCTTTGAGGGCCAATTTTGTATGGTCATTGTTATTCTCGAATAGCTCAATTAGTGCCTTCCACATTGCGAAAATAGTTTCTTTTCCATTGATATTTGAGACAATGTGGTCTCTCACTCCCTCGAAGATTTATTCTTATCTCCTTGGCTACATATTTCTTCCATTGGGCTAAGTTACGGGTATTATCCGATCTTATTTTTTGAATGTTTATCTTGACAAATTACAACAATCCATTGTCATCAAGCACTGCCTCCATGCGATCCTTCCAGGCAATGAAATTTGTGTTGCCTTCCAAGGCATACTCTAATCTCAATCCATTGAGGGCCATTCTCCTAGCTCTGAGGAAATCTTACTACATTGAAGCTGCAAATTTGAACTTCCTAAAGAACAACTTCGAAATTCTTGTTCTAATGTGAATCCTGCTCCAATACCATGTAGAAATTTGTTGATAGAATCACAACTACTCAAGAAATTTAATCTAAATCAAGAGACACATTTCTACTCTACTGCTTTGCATAAATTAATTCACAATTTAGAACAACATTCGAGACATGCAACAGTCATATACGCAAGTACACATATTTATCTATGGGAAACCAACTAGTAAAAACCCCTTAATCCTACTTGAATTAATCAAGTGAATAAATAATGTATTACAATTGCTTGTTCGCTCTAAGCTCAACGTGCAAGTGAATTACTTTTCTCTCTGCTCAATGAAAAGATCTGACCCGGACTTAGTCAATTCCTGCCTCTACCTAAGCTCCTATTTCCTTGGACTAATCCTGAGGAAATTGGTTGTTGGTCTTTAGGAATTTCCTCCAAATTGATTGTGCAATTCCCAAGGATTGATCATTGATTGCATGCAACACCTGTGTGAAAATTCCTATACTCAAGGAACCCCTACTGCAGCAAAACTGAATTTACTTCTCCTACTTGATTTTAATATACCTTATCAAGTTATTTTCTAAAAAATACTGAAGTAAATTACTTCTACAACCTACACCAATTTAATTTGATTACATGAAACAAGAAATTGAGAAAAGAACAAGATACATAGGACACCGTTATTTTTGGATAAAATAGTCCCCAAAAAAACCCAATACGAGAAAATTGGTGCAACAACGCTGAGGGTTTTATATTATCAAGCAATAGTTCTAAATACAATTCTGCATGCCCTCATGGCGGTCCATGAACAGAGAAAAAGATACTGATGGAAACCTGAGTGAGATTACCTCACTTCACCCAGCAGATTTCGGCTGATCCGGCAGCAGAACTGGCTAACCCCGACTATCTCTGTGTTGGCCCTGTGTAGGCCCTACATCAGCCTCAAAGGCTTTGCGTCAACCCTGCGTTGTCTCTTCTTCCTCCTTGAACTTTTGCGTCAACCTTCCCTGGTTGTTCCGGCAGCTCCACAGAAAAAATCTGGATTTCTGCATGAGGGCAGCTTCTCCTCTTCATTGGCTCTCCCTAGTTCAGCGTCAAGCCTGCATGGGCCCAAATTGGCCCAACGTTAGTCCCTCTAGGTGTTGCGCTACGTCCACTAGTGGCTCTCCACCTTTTTGCCCGGTATTCCCGAACTATCCCTACCCATCTGCTATAGAATGGTCACTTAGTTTGAATTTCTCAGCTTCCAAGCCCCAAAAATTTTGAACTCTAGATCAATTTGTTCTCTCGGTGTGTTCCTAAATGTACCCCAACCTCCTTCTTATACTTTTCTCATTGAGACCTCAATGACCGAGATTAAGTCTCTAATCAATGGCTAATATTAAAAACTTGACTTGATCTGCTTTCTAGAACATTCTCACCCATATTTTGATTAATACCCATTAATACTTTAATTTTCCTAAGTTTAGACTTACGAACCCCATTAAAAATATCAATTATTTTAATAAAATACAATCCGGGTGTAATTTCACCAAACGGTTCTTAAGTTATTTAGAACTCATGTTCCTTAGCCTCTCCACAATTTTCAAGGCTAGAGAACATTCGAAGCTACAAAAAAACTAGCACTCCCTCTTAGCGAGGAATGTGCTTTAGCAACAATGTCCAACTACATGTTGCTTTGTCTCTAAGAATCTCCTTTTTGCACTGTTGCTACCATCAACATTGTGCTACTACTGCTACATGACACTTCCACTGCCATTGTTGCATCTGTAATACAGCTCCCTCTCAAATTTTGCATCTGCTATGATGCTAACATAGCCACTGCTAACACTACATTCATACTGCAACTTAGTGTTGAGATAAGCAACTGAAAAACACCAAAATGATTGAAATAATTGTGTTCAACATAATACCATGTGAATATTGGAATCTAACTTTTACTAGTCTCTGGCCCTCTGAATCTTTTTCATTGTTGCTGATTCTACACTGAATCATCTGCACTACTACCAAACTTGCTCTACGTTGATCAGTCTCCAGTCTCAGGCTACTGCATTTTTCCTCCAACCAATCCACTAGATCATCTCACACTAAGTCCATTTCGCTATACTGAATCTCGGTCTCCATAGCAAGGAATCAATCCAAGAGGTGGGTTCCTCAAGGATCCTGCCGACATGTAGTCCTCCTGACTATAGTTCTATATCCCATTTCCCTCTGGATATGCGTGGGCACTCATGGAAAAACTCATCTTCATTAATTTTTGTTGGAGCAGCCTTAGGATCATGTTTCTCATCCTTATCCTTTTTCTTAAAAGGACACTAGGATGAAAAGTGACCCATATCACCACATTTGAAACATTTCACCTCCGAAATGCCCTTCTTCTGCTTCTACTTCTACTATCCCTTTGATGCTATATTTGTGTTATCGTCCTCCTCCTTGTTCTTCATGCCATCCCACTGCTTCCATTGAGGTTTACCTTAACCATATTCCTTAATTAATTCTGTTGAATGGTGGCCCACATCTCCCTCATGAAGGTAGTCTTTCCCTGCTCAATATACTTTAGACGAAGACTTGCCATTCACCTCAGACTCCATTCAGGGGCATCCTTACCATCGCTGTAGATTGAGGAGTAGACCCCACTATAGCAAGCTAGTCTCTTGTGTCCTAAAGGTGTTGAAGATAGGTTAACCCCTTCTCCCTTCTGCATCATGTCTGCTACAACGTTTTCTAAGTGCATCTTCCATTGTTTGGAAGAACCTTCATATAGTGAAGACAAAGCTTCCCAGATTTCTCGGTTGTATCTTTTCCCTGCAAGTGTGAGACCACATGATTTCGAACTCCATCAAGTATGTAACTCTTGCCTTTTCTGCTTGGTTGTTTACTTCTTTTTGATCATTGTCCGCACGAACAACCACAACACTCTTGACATAGCTTCGAGATCATACTCCTCCAGAATAGCTAAGATTCTGGTCTTCCATATGACATAGTTGGAAGCTCCTTCCAACATGTCATGATCTCTGAGCCCGTGTGATGCCATCTCACCCAAACTGTCGAATTGACTCCTCTAGTCACTATGCAGCATTGTCTGCTACCCGAACAGTGAAAATTTTGAACATTTGGTGAGAAAAAGTCCTCTGAGGAGAAAATTGCCCTTCTATGTGTCTTCGATTTTTCTGATGGATTTTTACCCTGGAAAAAAACTGCACCCTTCAAGCACTGCATTGAGGCTCTACGTCACTCACTCTGCCTCTACAAGCTCACGAACCAGAAACCGTACCTCTCTGTCGACTCTCTAGGAGAGAGATTTCCTCGAAATCTTTAGTTTCCAAGCAAGGACTGCACAATCATTCAAGGGGATTCGAATTGCTTCCAAATGATGCTATTGGCCTCTCTACTCAGCTCTAGATCTCTCTTTATATTTAAAATAAATGCTCTGATACCATGTGAAAATTCCTATGCTCAACGAACCCCTACTGTAGCAAAACTAAATTTACTTCTCCTACTTTATTTTAATATACATTATCAAGTTATTTCTGAAAAAATATTGAAGTAAATTACTTTTGTAGCCTACACCAATTTATTTGATTACATGACAACAACCTAAGCAAAGAACAAGATACATAAGACACCGTAATTTTTGGACAAAATAGTCCTCGGAAAAACCTAATGCGGGAAAACTGGTGCAACAATTCTGAGGGTTTTATATTATTAATCAGTAGTTCTGAATACAATTCAGGATGCCCTCCAGTGGTCCAGTTACAGATAAAAATATACTAGAAGAAAACTGAGTGAGATTACCTCACTTTACCAGCATATTTCGGCTGATTCGGCAACAGAACTAGCTAACCCTGAATATCTCTGTGTTAGCCCTATGCAGCCTCAAAGGCTCCTCATCAACCCTGTGTTGTCTCTTCTGCCTCCTGAAGCTTCTACGTCAACCTTCCCCAGCTGTTCTGATAGCTCCCTAATAAAATTATGGATTTCTGCATGAGGGCAGCTTCTCCTCTACGCTGGCTCCCCCTAGTTCAATGTCAAGCTTACGTGGCCTAGAATGGCCCAATGTCAGTCCCTCTAGGTGATGCGTTACCTCCACTGGTGGTTGTCCACCTCTTTGCCCAGTATTCCCGAACTATTGTTGCCCCTATGTTGTAGAATGATCACTTAGTTCAAATTTCTCAGCTTCCAAGCCAGAAATTTCGAACTCTAGATCAATTCGTTCTCTCAATGTATTTGAATGAACCTCAAGCTTCATTTATACTTTTTCTCGTTGATACTTCAACGGTCGAGATTAATTCTCTAATCTGATGAGATTAAAAACTTGACTCCATCTACTTTCTAGAACATTCTCACCCATATTTGATTAATACCCATTAATACGTTAATTTTCCTATTTTTAGACTTAGGAACCCCATTAGAAATATTACTTATTTTAATAAAATATAATCGGGTGGAATTTCGCCAAACGGTTTCTGGGTCCTTTAGAATCATGTGCTATAGCCTCTCCTCCAATTTTTTGGGTTGTGTTATATTCTTTCGATGACTATCCCACGTAGTTAACCAGGGGGTTAGAGGGCGGGGCCACATGGGGTTTGAGGCATACCCGTAACCTCACTTTATGGGGTTTTGGAACCTAGGTTAGGTTGGGCAGACCCACCTATGGTTTTGTGCATGATTTTCGCACATGTTTTTGGACACGATTGTTTTTGGTCCATGGTATTGATGTGATGGTTTTCGGTCCATGGTATTGGATGCTTCTGTATGTATAAATATGTATTGTAACATTGAAAGGAACATAATGAAAAATCAAGCTGGTAGTCCAGTTTTTTGGGATCCAGGGGAAAATCTATGTGTGTATGTGTTTTATGTGTTATTTTCTCTCACATTGTTTATTTTCTGTGTTTTAGAATTCGTATGCAGATAATTTCTGTATGGTTAAAACCTACATTTGGTATCAAAGCAGTTTTGGCTTCAAGGGACGCCTTTGTTGCTGAGGGGTTTTTGCTCAAGCCTTTGGTAGACCCTGTTCAGTGGGAGATCTGCGAGATCGATTCTAGTGGTGAAAGAAGATGGTGAGCAGTGAAAAGATCGAGATCGAGAAATTAAAGGTCATAGTTTTGAGTTGTGGAAACTCAAGATGGAGGATCTTTGGTGGATAAAGATCAGTGGATCGCGATAGATTCGGGACTAAACCAATGAGAGTGTCTGATGAAGAATGGAAGAAGTTGGATCGGAAGGAAAGAGCACAATACGATTGTGTGCCTCAGATTCAGTATTGTTGAATGTATCAAGGGGAAGCTACGACAAAGGCTTTGTGGGACAAGTTAGGGAATTTGTACCAATCTAAATCTTGTAAATAAACTGTTCCTACGGAAAAAGTTGTATAGCCTAAGGATGAAAGATGGAGACTCGGTGACTGAGCATCTGAATGCATTTAATACTGTGGTAAGTCAGTTAGCATCTATTGATATTAAATTTTCAGATGAAGATAAGTGCATTAGTTTTTTATGTTCTACCAGATTCGTGGGATAGTTGTTTATTGCAATAGGTAGCAATGCAACTGCCTTGCAGTTTGATGAAATAGTCTCAGCCTTGCTGACGGAGGAGATGAGACGGAAAAACATGGAGAGCCAGAATGGTGATGCTTGTTTGTATGAGGATGGTCCCAGAACAGAAAAAAAAAATAAAAAAAATAAGTCATCGAGTGGGAGATCTAAATCTAGAGAGAGATCTAAATCTCCAGGAAAACCTATAAAGGTGGTGTGCTGGAAATGCGAAAAGGAAAGCCACTTCAAAAGGGACTGTAAATTTAAAGCTCCTGACAGAAAGGGATCTTATGAGGCTCCTTCTACATAGGTGAAAACCACCTCAGATGAAGGTGGGGATGTGTACTTGGCTTCTTCAAGTACACATGTAATCATGAGGCATGGTTGATTGACTCAGGTGCATCCTTTCACTTCACTCCCCATAAAGAGTGGTTCTACGAGTAGGAGAAATATGATGGTGGTGATGTCTTCTTGGGGGATGATAGGAGGCTAAAATCATTGGTCGCGGAAAGGTAAAGTTGAATTTGCAAGGTTGAAGAGTTAGAACACTTCGGGTGTTCTACAATTCCTGCATTGGCCAGAAATCTAATTTATATAAGCAAGCTGGATGATGTAGGTATAAAAACAGTGTTTGAGAAGGATACCTGCAAGAATGGTCAGGGATCACTAGTATTGATGCGGGAGTTTGGATTGGAACTTGTACAAGCTGCAAGGTAGCACTGTTATTGATGGGTGCAACAATTCTATGGTTCCTGAAAGTGGAGCAGAAAATCTAGTGGTCTCTGGAGAGAAGACCATGTTGTGGCATCAAAGGCTTGGAAAATATGGAGAGAAGGGCCTTCGAATACTTCATGGTAAAGGTATGGTAGAAGGTATGAGTAATAGCTCTCTGGATTTTGATTTATGTGAAAATTTTGTATATGGGAAGCAGAAATGGGTGAGTTGCCCCTCTGGTAGTAAGAGGGTGAAACATATATTAGAACTTGTGCACAGTGATGTGTTTGGACCTGTGAAGGTTCCATCACTGGGTGGTAAGTCTGTGTACTATGTATCATTTATAGATGACTTCTCAAGGAATACATGGATATATTTCCTTAAGAAGAAATCTGAAGTTTTGACAGGTTTAAAGAATTTAAGGCTCTCGTGGAAAATTAGACAGAGAAGAAATAAAGGTATGAGGACAGATAATGGTGGAGAGGTTTTGCAGCAAGGAATTTGAAGAATTATGTAAGAGGTGTGGTATAGCATGATAGAATACTACTCCATATACACCTTGTTATCTCAAAATCAGACCCTGATAGGCTGCTATGATCAGGTCATTTTAAGTAACTATTTCAAACCTACTTTAGGCTGAGGCTTAGCTCCCCAGCCTGAGAGGGCTCTCTCACAAGATTAAATATTTGGATAATGAATAAGATGGCTAACTCTATGAAAAAAATTAACAAGTGTAAGAGGTTGAAACACAATAAAAAAGTATCCATTGGGCTTATGGAGTCAAATAAGCTTCAGTATTGACAGTAAGGTTAGCTTTGCATAGAAGTCAGGGCATTCAGAATCCAACATATGTAAACACACAAACACATAGAGGACCAACATAGTTTACAAATGTATGAAGGAAATTAGAGCACTGTTAGTGATTTCTCAGTAATCAAACATTCATACACGTAGATAATAGGAAAAAGGACTAACAAGACATTCAGAACATCGAATTCTTTTGATTCCTGAGAAGCAAGGCCAATACTATATTACGAGAAAACAGAGTCTTTACACAAAGCACAATATGAGAGATTTTTTTTAAATAATTTTACAACCCTTGATACATTGCTCTCTCTCCTAGTATATAGAATTCTTTACATAGCTGATATTCTTCCTCCAGCATGAGGGAACTCGAATTCTGCTTGCTATGACACCTACTCAAAATTTAACTAACTATTAAATACAACAAACTGCTAACTGGAGTTTTAGAGACCTAAGACAATTAGAAGTCTAACTCCACATCATGCTGGTAATAAATTTATTATACTCAAAACTCGTTCTCTGACAAGTTGTCTCCTTGAATCAGTTAAGCTTTGGTGATGTTTGAAATGCTTGCTGGCCCTTAATGTCTCATCACCTATTCTGCTCCTGGAAAGTAGGAAACTACCTTGTTTTTTGTTGTTGGGCTTCACAAGGATATTCGAAATCAAATATCCCTGTTTTCTTATTTGATTACACAAAAATGTTTTGGATTATCATGTTTTTCATG